>JAECMU010004328.1:3434-13655 GCA_016106625.1 Dracogyra subfuscus | reverse complement strand
ATTATGAACGGAAGGGGCGGTCTAGATCGTGGCGAGCTAGGTTTCAAATAGAACGAATATTTCTTCATATTTATTTAATATTCGTGTTTTTTTAATTATTATTTTATATTTATTTATTTATTATGTTCTGTGAAATCATTGAACATAAGTTATAAATATTTAAAACAGAAAAAAGAATTTAAAAAAAAATAAAATTTTCGGTCTAGGTTTTTAGATGGTTCGAGACGAGTAATGTTTCATGAGAAAATATAGATAAAAAGATATGTCACTTTGGGCAGGAGATTGGTATGAACCTCGACCCCCCCCCCCCCACACACACACACACACGCGCGCGCCTGGCGATGAAATCGTTTCCCCTCATAATTGGGATGGGTGGGGTGGATGAGGTGATTGTTCGTGTGTCCTCTTGCTCTAACATATAACGGATGATTAAGGAAGGAACACTGAACACAATTTATTTACGGTTATATGGCGTCAGACATATGGTTAGGGACTACACATATATAGAGAGGAAACCCGCTGTCGTCACTTCATGGGCTACTCTTTTGTGATTAGCAGCAAGGGATCTTTTATATGCACCATTCCACAGACAGGATTGTACATACCACGGTTTTTATTACACCAGTTGTGGAGCACTGGCTGGAACGAGAAATAGCTCAATGATGCCACCGACGGGGATCGATCCTAAACCGACCTCGCATTACGCGAGCGCTTTACCACTTTGGGTGATTAAAAACAAAACAACAAAATATACGTCCCATTAAAAAAAAAATATATATATATATATATATATATATATGTATAGCGGAAATAGTATGCAACAGAACAGAACACAACTTTATTTCTCTTAGGGACGGGATTGACGGGATTTAGCTCAGTCGGTTGCTAGCCTGAGTATTCTGGCTGTAGAAGGCTAAACAGACATTTGGACAGATATTCAGCTCTTACAGTCAGAGACCAAACTATTTAATTTTCCGGCAATCGCTGCCCACCACACGGTAGTCAAAGATTCCCGCTCTAATACGACAACAATCCTATGTTTGACGTCAAATACCTTTACATCGATAATTTTTGACTTACTTGATTTAAACCCCAAAAAATCCACATATTAATCACAAGTAAACACACTATAGAAA
The DNA here is from genome assembly GCA_016106625.1 of Dracogyra subfuscus. Classification (NCBI taxonomy): domain Eukaryota; kingdom Metazoa; phylum Mollusca; class Gastropoda; order Neomphalida; family Peltospiridae; genus Dracogyra; species Dracogyra subfuscus. The sequence continues at coordinate 12,519 of JAECMU010004328.1, read as the reverse complement.
GAAATCCGACAGCACCCACATTCAGATGAACATAGTGACACTCCGATAAAGCTCGCTGACCTATATCGTGACGTCGGTCACGTGATCGCCCACTCTGCGTCTTGCATTGCAGAACGTTGAAATTCGGGACAAAACGATTACGTTCGAAACCCCATCTTTCTGAAACATGTATCGGGGGGAGCATGACTCGACCCCCCCCCCCCCTTGAAACTTCGTACGCCACAATATTGACCCCACTCCTGCTAAAATTCCTTCACACGCCCCTGTTGCACTCAAATTAAAAAAGTATATATAAAAAATGTATGTTTCCACTGAAGCCACATTAAAATTTTAAATTACATAAAAAAATATTCGACGTTTCGTCAGTCTAAAAACCAACATCCTCGGGAAAATAAAACAAACAAAGTGCTGGGCATATAACCAGTAAGGAAATTAAAAACACAAAGCTAGGTAATAAGGTTGCAGCTGACCAATAGCATAACAATAAAACCAAAGAACAAAGGAGCACAAAACGTCTTTGTTGTTAGAGCCAGTCGTAGTATTCAATTTATGTATCCAAATAGATTCTGCAAGGTCTAACTTGGCTTGGTTTCTGTTAACTTGCTGCAAAAGAACACAACTGTAATCATGGTGTTGTAAATTGGAAGTGAAGGGCCACATAGGGAGCTTTATCTTTTTTAAAATTATATTTGATGTTATGTCTGTGACCAGAAAATCGTTTACTCAATGTTTGAATGGTCTGTCCAACATGCCGTGTTGAGTTCTGCTCTGTCTCGCTAGACAGGTTTAAAGCAGCAGCGTCCGGAATATGTTTTATTATTTAAGCATATAGAACAGAAAATCCAATTACGTTTGGTGCATATATGACGCCGCACTCCGCATTGGTTTCACTACGCAGGCTTATCCAGGTCTAACACAAAGCCAGTATTTTGAAAGTGGGACACTTTTGACGGGCTCCTACCGATCTCGGTTTTCATTGGTTTATCATAAGTGTGGAATTCCCTAACAGAAGATCACGTAAGATTTCGCAATTTTTAAACAAATTTAACTGTCTTGATTGAGGGTTCGTTTCATATCTCCAAAAAATATTTATATCCATAGAGGTATGGTACAACGCCTTTCCAGGGGTCGGTGGGTGGGGGATTTGCCTTGACATTTTGACAGTGGTTAGCGTGACCTGTAATGGTGTATTACTAATTACGTAACGCTCTAGGAGGAACTGTATTCGATTTACGTAAAAAATTTCAAGACTATATGTTATATTTATTTATTACTTAGACCTAAAAAGGTGTTTGTTTTGGAAATGCGTGGTCGGTCTAGTATCGATCCCCATCGGTATGTAATATCCTGTCTGTGGAATAGTCCCTTGCTAAAAGACTGTAGACTGTGTTGAGCGAAGTTTATACGGGGTCATGCTCCCCCAGAAAATACATTACAAATTTTGTGAAGCTTGGGCAAGTAAGGGTTTCGACCTGCCCTTGCACATGCACCCGATTTCTCTCTCCTCACCCGAACGTTCTTCGTACAGCCTATTTTTTAAATATTTTTTATTTTACAAACCCTACAATTTGAAATCGGCAAACGCATGCGTTAACTGAAACTGACAACAGGCTGTCATTTGTGCTTTGCCGAGCTATGGCGCCACAGGCGATAAATCAAGCATCTACTTTTCACGATTTCCGTTCATAGCAAACACACACGAGGTTTTTTTTTAAAGTGCATTTCAGCTTGTATTTTATATTTGTACATGATGTTATAATATGGTAACCAGACACTGTAACTTTAAGCGATTTACGGTAGTAAACTAAATGGAAGCAGTTAAATAGTTCGCTAACGTTAGCAAAACGTTTGCCGACTGAACTTTGGGTTGTCGACTGACCCACTGTCTTCTACAAAGGTATTTTTCTTCTAAGTTAAACACATTTCTTAAACACATTATTTCATCTATAACCACAGCATTACCCTCCTCAACGGTGTATGTGGGGTGGTACCTATGTTTCTTACTTCTTCGAGTTAGTGTTAGTGTAAAAGTGTTTTGGAAACAAAAACACACACAAACAAATGGTCTAATCGTCAAAAAAAAAAAACACATGTACGATCAACAAGCACTAAAGATATTCATTCTTGTGTGGCACACAGCAGATTTGTTCCAAATCTCTATTTCATAGCAAAAATACAATTAACATGGGACTATACGTATTTAATAAAAACAAAAAACAACAACAACAACAAACAAACAAAGAAAAACTACTAAAATTTATGAAAGCTCTTAGTTTTATATAATATTATCGAACAATAGAAAAATATATTTTAGAGTACAATGAAGACCGTTTCACAAAAAAATGGGGCATTTTACCTTCTTAAAATTAAAAACGTAAATAAGAATAATAATAAGTCTAACAATTCCACTTAGTTTATTTTTACGCTAATGGAAACAGCCTTTCAGCTGGAGATAAATCATTTCCTTAATTTTCTTAATAATACAACTGTCCTCCATGACTGCAAATCCCTATTACGTGATACATGAACATACTTATTTTTCATTAGTATTTTTCTATGTTATTTCTTCTAATAAGATGTATAATATGTATTATGCATATGTGTGTGTTATACTCAATCCACGTGGGTATATAACACGGATGTAAATGTGGCATTTCAAGGAAATAAACTTTTGAGAAAAAAAAAAGAAGAAAAAAACCACCCTCAAACAAAGTATAATTATTATGTCCAATTTAGAAAATAGTCGGCTCAGAAATAAATAACTTGTAATAAATTCCATAGCATGAAAAAGGCGTTCCCTGTGGGACAGACTATATGTTATTTATTGTCTTGCATATGCATGCACATACACCTAAATATATTACTGTACGTTGCGTTGTTACATGTTTGTATGTGCATTATACTGAATGCTTCCCCAATGGGGCGTATTGATACAATAAACTTAATTGGGGTCAAGTGAATTAATGGTTTATTGTCAAGTTTTATTTTGAAGTTTTGGACTTGACTTTTCCAGGTACCTGTGCTAGGAAAACTATTGGTGTTCATAGACTGGCGTTTATGATAGACCGAGGACAGTGCTACATTGCACGTGGATTGGAGGTGTCACATTTGTGTCACCATCAACTGTGTATAACGGGAAAGCACCTCAATCTCGAGCCACCTAGCGTGAACAAGAACAGAAACATCTGCAAACACATTGGACGATGCAAGGGTCATGTCGGGTATCCGAAATGCGTAATGTGATACTGGTACCAGTCTGTAATTCAACGCGGCAACCAAGGAAATACTTTATATTGTACGACTGAAAGACTTCAAATAAATGTTTCATTAATTTTAATTATTTGTTATTTGTGAATCGGGGATTACGGTGTTAAACAAATACATGTAATTTAAAACGAATATGCCAAAACATTTCCCCTATTCAACACTGCAATATTTCGATTTATATAATAGTAACCATGGGCGTTATGGAGAATTTCTGAAAGGCAAAGAACTACAAAAGATGGAGGGGAGTGGGGGAGTTGTGGAAAAGTCTGCATAGAAATATTCCCTGAATTACATATTCATGGAAAAGTCATTTGCGTAACAAATATTTCCAGAATTACATACTCATAGAAAAGTCCATAGTTTTTCCCCTGAATTAAGTATACATGAAAAAGATGGGTGTGGCAGTACTCATGTAATAAAGAACAAAGAAACTTATGTGTAAAAGATGTATTTATTAACAACATAATTTTATTTCAATATATGTTGGTTAATTTGATATAATGTACTATAAATATACATCGTAAATAATGTCCACTGTTTGCTAAATTAATTCAATCAGTTGATCTGTGAATACACAATACATTTTACTAGCCGTACACTACAGCGAACATAACAAGTAACTTCGGGGTATTGCTTGAGAGGAAACCCCCAAAACATTACAATATTTTATGATTGGTTCACACGTCACACATTGCCATTCATTCATGGCTGCGTTCAGCCAGACCGAGCTGGAAAACATCCATTAGACTGGTTTATATGCTTTACGTTCAACCAAGTGGCCACGTCTGGAACCAATCAAATGGTTCGAGGACTTTAGCGAAACGTTCGCTAGCTGAACTTAGGGATGGCGTAGTCTCGCATTCTCAGAATGTGGGTTGCGTTTAGCCAAACGGAATAGGAAATTGTTGAATCCAGCATCAATGAACCAACCATTTGAATTGTGCTAACATACACCGAAGGTTGACTCACGTTTTGCTAGTGTTCAAGACAAGGCTGGATTTTACTAGTCTATACGCTTCACGTTAAAATAAATGACCAAAACGAAAACCAGTTAAATAGTTCGCGGAGGCTAGCGTTATTCACTTGCTGAACGCAGCCCAGGCGTCCAGTCGTCTAAAACATGTACAATCAACAAGCACTAAAGATATTCATTATTGGGTTCCAAATCTCTATTTTATAGCAAAAATACAATTAACAAGTGACTACACGTATAAAAATATAAAAATATAAAAACCCCACATAATATATGGCATGAAAAGTAGATGAATACAACATTCCAAAGTTGTATCACAACTTAGCTTCTAAGACTAAGTTCTTTGGGAAATATTAGTATGTCCCTTTTCAATAAAATGTTCCATTCAGATACGATAATAGTTCTAACGAAACATACTATAGTGGGGCATGAATAGAGTTTAAGGACAATAAATGACACAACATATTTGTTAATTTCTTTCAAAAACCAAATAATTTAATTCAAAGAATTTCATTTAGTACTATTTAACAAATTTATATTACATCACTCGATGACATTGATTTATTAATCATCAGCTATTTTCATTTAACAACACACTCAACACAGTTTATTTACGGTAATTTGTATATAGTCTTAGAGAGGAAAAGACTTAATTTTTCCATTACTAGCTAGGGATCTTTTATATGCACTATCCAATAAAGAGGATAGCACATACCACATCCTTTGATGTACCAGTCGTGGTGCACTGGCTGGAGCGAGAAGAAGCTAAATGGGACCAGCGATGGGGATAGATCCCAAACTGACCATGAATCAAGCGAGTACCTTACTACTGGGCTACGTCCAGCTCCTTATTGTGAATAATTATGTTAGAAAATAATTGAAAAGGGCACTTCATAGACTTTTGCACCATCTTTTAGATCCAGTAATAATAAACAATGTTTTAGAAAACAATTTTAACTTTCTATTCCCATATGAACTACAAATCTGTTTATATTCACTTTTCCACAGACAGAATAGGACATACCACGGCCATTGATATACCAGTCATGGAACAACTGGTTGGAACGGGGAAAACCCATATCAGATAATGGATCAAAATCACCTCAGGCAAGCACTCTATCGGATTATTACCTTGTATTGTAGGAACCATTTCAAATTGGTATTCAGAACACCTTTCACAACAGTCTGAAGCATATTTCCCTGTTCCGAAGCCCATGCAATGCGCACATGCGCACATCTAAAATAGAAAGAAAACAAATATTGAAGTGTTTCTGACATATCTGGAATTTGTCTGTACAGTATTTCAAGAGAGTTGGGATTGATGTACAAGTACAAAACAGGCTACAAAAAATAGATATGCATTGCCTAAACAGCATGTAAATGAAAACATCTTTCAACAATTTTTAGAGGTGAGCTTTGTACTATTATGTATGGACTGTAACGTTAGTGTTTACAATGTTCATATTGGTATGTATAGAATATAATGGTAGTGTTATTCATTTGGAGCAACAGACCTTGACGTGAAAAAAATGCGGGTGAGTAATTAACTAGTTTTACAAAGACTTTGTCATAATGAATAAATGCAACATACAAAATAGATGTCGAAATTATAAAATAGTACAGGCAAACCTAATTTCTAATGTATATGCACTCATAATAAGCAGTGATCTGTCCTACACACTCAGCAGTCACTTAAACTGGATCCACAAGTAGCTAAGTGCTCGTGTAAGAGGCCACTGTAAATTCTTTAAAAAAAAGAAAATATTGTACTCAACAGCGACAAGGTTCAGCAGATAAGCAATTTTCACACTTTCTCGGATACTAGTACCCATTCAGCCCGACAACTCCTCAAGAAACTGACAGTGGTAGATTAATCTACTAGGACAATATTCTGTATGAAGTAGGTATTAAATGAAATGAGAAGACAAACTTGTGAGAGAATGAATTCTAAGCGGTTAACTTAGTGTTGTTCAGTTACATTTCATTATTTTTAAAGAAGGCGACATGTGGAAAGGTGATTAAAAAAACACCTATAGAGCACATATCCATCAATTAGCAGTACAGATGGTAAATTAAAAAAAATAAAAATAAAGGTTGCACACGTATTAATTCGTTTTGCGTATTTTATTTTTGGATTAAAAATTCAAGTCACCCTGTTGTTAAAAACTTCGCTCTCTAAAGTTCGAGAGAAAAGTGACTTCACTTTTTGATTTTGACCTCGCATTAGGCCTGCAATCTAACCAAATGTTTGACTGAATTCTTCGAACAGCTCAACACCGATTAACAATAGGGTTCTAACTTAACAGTGGCTATTGCCATAGCTGTGTTATGCATTACCATAGGTCAGGAGCTTTTCCGATGATAATGTTTTGACACTGGTTGTAAGAGTAATGTTTGGCTTTTATTTGTTTATTCATTTGCTGTCGATTTATAAGTGATGCAGGCAGGCTCAAAATTGTCACTGGTGAGCATTTCGTCTATAACCAAAAACATTTTAAAATTGCCACAGGTAACAAATCGAGTCCTGTAAGAACCTACCGGTTTCTGGCGGAGTTCATCTGTCATGTCAACCAGTTAGCATGTCAATGTCCTTGTTCTTGTTTTTGACCTTCTGCGACTAACAACCTACCAGTTTCTGACCGAATTTGTCGGTAAGCATATCAACGACCAACAACCTACCAGTTTCTGACCGAGTTTGTCGGTAAGCATATCAACGACCAACAACCTACCAGTTTCTGACCGAGTTTGTCGGTAAGCATATCAACGACCAACAACCTACCAGTTTCTGACCGAATTTGTCAGTAAGCATATCATTGACTAAAAACCTACCGTATATCTTCGCCTATAAGTTAAATTGTTTACACCAATATTTTCTACAAATACTCAGGGGGTCGACTTACAAGAGATTAAAAAAAAAAAAAAAACTAAAAAAAAAAAAAAAAAATCCTCCGGCATGTCGTAAATGACGTTTTGCTAGTCTGTAATGGGTTTGTTTTTAAATCACGATCTCATCTCAAAGTTGCCTGTAAATCACAATAGTACTACATGTAATTACCTTTAATGTTTATTCACTGTAATAAAAGGTTCTAATAAAACATTATTTGATTACTGTTGTTTTTACAAAGTTGCTTAGCGCGTATCTGTAAACATACACACCCGTCTCTGAACCACAAGACACTGAGAAGAGGTTAATTAGGCGGCTTACCATACTATCCATAGATAGTGATTTGTATTTGTTTATTGACTTTAAGCTGTTCAGTTCATAAGTACATAATTATAACAATATAACATTACAGTACACAGGAGAACTGTGATAGTATACGTTGTAATATCACATAGAAATAAGTATACACATAAATAGATATATCAATAAGAATTCTAACATGAGAGTGATATAGGGTTATAATCTGGTCACCTTGAAGGTAGTGAAATCAGTGTGATACAAATATCTTGGAATTATATTTCATAAATCCAATAAATTCACTAATGCTCGAAAACATCAATATGAACAAGCTCAAAAAGCTATGTATTTTACACTTAGACAAGGAAAATGTTGCCATCTTTCCATTTAATGCCAACTTAAATTATTTGATTGTATGGTTTTACCTATTGCTTTATATGGATGTGAAATTTGGGGTTTTGAAATTCTGTCTTGCATAGAACAATTGTATAGTTATTATTGCCTGTTAGAAAATTCACCCTATTATATATGTTGTATGGAGAACTTGGATGCTTTCCGGTAGATATAACAGTAAAAATAAGAATTATAGGATTTTGGTTTAGGATGATTAATGGGAAGCAGTCCAAGCTATCATTATTAGTGTACAGAATGTTATTGAATGATTATAATAGAAATTTTTATGATCACAAATGGATAGTTTTTATAAAATCAATTTTAGATAATATTGGTTACACATACATATGGTGGTCACAGTGTGAGCGTATTAATAGTTCTTCATTGTTCAACAAAATTATTTAAATTTATTAAAAACAACAACATTGGTGCCCATTGTTACGTTTTAGAGTATCAAACCACAATCTTCCAATAGAGACAGGTAGATGGATACGTAAACCATTTTTTTTTTTATGCAACACTACCGATATCGGAGATGAATTCCATTATATTTTACATGCCCATATTTTAACCAATTCAGACTTCAATATATACCGAAATATTATCGATCCAAAAAAAAAAAAAAAAAACACATACAAATTTCACGAATTATATAATTGTAAAAACAAATAGTGTCCTCCGAAAACTTGCACTACTTTCAAGCCCTCCGGCTCATAGCTTTATTGTATTATTATTGTGTATGCAAACCCAAACCAATTATTTATAATTATATTCCCATGTTTGTTTTATGTAGATATACTTATGTGAATAGTTTTACTCTGTCATCTTGTTTGAAAAATGTGAATTGTTGTATTATATATTGTTCCTCATATGCCGTGGATTACGGCCTGAGAGAAATAAATGTTCAGTTCAGTTAATGTTAAAACAACACGGGCAAATCGATCTTTGTTTTAATACTCAGCCAATAATATGGCAGGACCGGTAGTAAGAACTCGCGACTTGCATAACTTCCTGCTCCCGAAACAATACCTCATGTGATTGCGACACCAATGAAAACTAGACAACCCTAATGAATATTAAATACGCAAAACCGGCTTGTTTCATTGGCGCAATAATCAATTACTTACCAACCTCATGGATATTAATTAGGCAACACCGACATGTTTTATTGGTGCAGTAATCAATGACAAATTAATTTGGATATAATTTATATATACATAAAACATTACTTTATTCCGATTTCGGTCGGATTGCTGGTGCTCCCTTGCACC
>JAECMU010004323.1:0-12110 GCA_016106625.1 Dracogyra subfuscus | reverse complement strand
CCCCCCCCCCCATCAGAAAAGCTGGATCCGCTCCTGAAGGAAGGGTCTGACATTATTAAATACAGATTAAAGTAATTATTCACATATTTTAAATTATAAACTTTGACTTGTATAATGTATTTTCTTCAATTTCTTTAAAGCCATCCTTAATATTGGTTGAAGCTGTTGTAAATAACATATGCATCCTATTTAGTGATACCAAAACTCTTATAATACCTATTCTTACCATATTCCTTCATACTTGTATAGTTTTCCCCCCAATGTTTGGGAAAGCTTAAATCCCATTTCAAATTTTATGTTGTAGCCAAACTTGATTTATATTTATCTAGTATTCCAACAGTGATTTATTTGTCAAAGGTATAATTAGAATGCAGGAAGTTAAATCTTGGGGTGGGGAGAGGGTTCTTCAAAATAACAATATATAAAAATCATTATTTTGCTCTTTACTGTGAACATTATTTCTATGGTATTTATTCACACATTTGTTTTAACAGTTATTTGGCACCATTCAATACTGTACTTAGTTTATTACATAGTTTTGTTTGGGGCTTTTTTCTTGTTGATGTTTACTTTAAACCAAAGAGTCCAAGCAGTATTGGCTTTGTAGAATTCAGGGTTAAAAAAAAAAATAATAATACATCCAATTTTTATTCTTGAATATCACACATCACACAAAAACATGTCATGTATTTACCTGTCTGCCCTATTGCCAATCCTCAAATATTGCCAGCATATTGTAGCGTGTCCCCAATGCAACAGTATTTATAATTTGATTACTATCTCACAGAAAGTTAATTTACACGAAATACCTAACCACTCTTGGTAGACCGATTGTTGATATGAGTGAGCGAGCGTTAGTTATTAATTTATTCTATGATTGTTGTAGGTTGATTTGTAGCTACAAATAATACTGTATGTAACACTTCTTTTTCTTTACCATATGTGGTAGATAATTTTAGCTCTTTTCAATGTTGATAGTAAACACGATCCAATTCTACATTTAATTTCTGTAAGTACAATGTTACAGCAAATGGGTGCTATCGAAGATTTGCTTGACATTTTAACAATGTAAGTTTCTAGTACACTGTACAATAAAGTACTAACATTAGATGGACTTTTTGTTCTTTTGTTATTACATCATCAATTACTGCCAGTTGACTCGACGATCATGTAGCAGCAGAGGGTTCAGTCTTGTTTAAAATGGATTGTTCGGAGTTTGGTGTCAATGTAAGATGTACAACATATGGAGCCTTTTTGATGATTAAAATGACAAAGTATTTTTTTTCTTGAGTGTCATTGTTTGTATAAACAACTGAAGGTGTTTGTAGTAGCTCAAACGAGATTTTACTTTCCAACAATTTTTTATGCAAGAATTTTTTTTAATATGAAGCAGAATGAAAATCAAATTCTAGAAACATCTGAATAGGAAATTAATTTCTAATGTCGTTTTAGTCTTCAAAAACATGTTACTCGAAAACATCTATTGATGGCTGCAAACTCAAGTCCTTTAAAAGTGTGTCAAATAGCTTCTTACCATGTCAAAGTGCTGCTGATAAAAAAAATAGCCCATGAAGTGGCGAAAGCGGGTTTCCTCTCAGTATCTGTGTGGTCCTTAACCACAAGTCTCGACTCCATACAACCATAAATAAAATGTGTCAAGTGTCATTAAATAAAACATTTCTTTTACTATATACAGTCATGTGGGATTCACTATGGATGGTATGCATACTGCAGGTAGCAAGTGTTTCTTCGGTCAATGGATCACTCGCCTGAGGAGCTTGCTTCGAAGGATCGAATATCCTTGGTGGATCTGTTCCCCAGTTGGGTTTTTTCCTGTCCCATTCAGTCCCCTACAACAGACATATCAGAATGTGGTATGTGCTGTCCTGTTTGTGGGAAAGTTCATATAAACAAATCTCTTCATGCTAATGGAAAAAATGTACCAGGTTTCTTCTTAAGACCAAGTGTAACAATTACCAAATGTTTGACCTCCAGTATCCGATGATTAATTAGTGGGTGCTCTAGTGGTGGCATTCCCGAGTTTGCTGCATTGTAAGATATTTCTGTCTAATAAAATATTTCTACGATTAAACTTTCATAATAAGTATATTTTCTTGTTTAGAATATCAATGTCTGTATATTTAATGTGCTTCTGGTCGTCTTAATATTTGTAATCAGCCCAAATTGGATTTAGTCTTCAAATAATTTCGTACGTACGAAAAAATATTCATTTAGGAAATAAAATGAAAATTAACTTAGTACAAATATTAGAACGATCAGAAACACGTTTAATATAGTCACTAATATTCTAAACAAGAAAATATATTTAATATGTAAGTTTAATCGTAGAAATATTTTATTAGTCGATAACATCTTAAAATATTGCAGAAAACTCAGGAATATCCCTTTAAACAACTGACTCGAAACACTTCTTATCTGAAATAAGTGTGAGAGTGGCTGAAGTGTCTATTAAAGATATTCCTTTCCAGCGTAAGTATGAAAGTGTGATCAACAAGTCTTAGAAATAATGCACAGATATTAGATCACATGCCACTATGCTAGATGTATACAGTGAAACCCCTCTAAACCAGACACCCACGAGACAAAGAAAAATATCCAGCTTTAAGAGGTATCTAGATTAGAGAGGTTCATTTCTGTATTGATTTTGAAAAAAGGACTAAAAAAATGTCCGGTTTTGCGGGAATTCTGGTTTACAGTCCTGTTTTGAGAGATGATTTTACAAAACTGTTCGTTACTCTCGCAATATCCAAGAAATTCCAAATGGAAAAGTTGAACTCTAAGCAATTTAAAATTATTGAATTGATCATTTTTTGAAGGGTGAACTAATTTGGAAGGAAAATGGGAGATGACCATGTTATTACTTGTGTTAAAAAGATGATGCAAAGTCTGAATACTGTATTCTAGTACACAAAGGTTCTAGTCGAAGCTAAACATGCATATTGTACTGCTAAAGACTTCTGACCCTTTAAAAAAAATTAATTATAATAATAAAACAACAAAGACAATGTGTGTAAAACATGTAACTTTTAAGTTTTATATAGGTAATATACAGGCTAAAATACATGAGGGTAAATCAAGCCCAACAAACAACGAGTTGCCTGCAATGAGAATCCGATGACGATACAATTCCATGCATTCAAGCCACAGTCGGATGGCCAAAAATACAAACACAAACACGAGGCAGACAGAGCACAGCTGTAGCCACCATACAGTTCTGTGTCCGTTCGTCCCACCGCATTCAAATCACACAAATAAATATGCACAACATAGGCGAGCAAAATAAAAGATAACAGAGCAAATTTCAACTATTACCAGTTGCATCACAATGTTGTTCTTTAAAACGCTGGCCAATCCAAAGTGGGTTGTACAGTTGTTTTGTTAGTTTTGTTTTTTGCATAGCAACAACAGTAGAAAGGTTTCAGTGACGTTTTTGGGATAAGCATGTACGTCAGTGCATACATGTTTAACTGAAGTAGTTTGCTAAACGTAACCTTTTAAAAGAACAAAATGCCTTTACAGATTGTGTCCATAAAACATTTAATTCCGGTCTTCTCGTCCAACATTAGAACATTAGCATTAAATATTTTAGAACATCGACATCAAGCCCATTTTGCTCAAATACACTGGGTTGTATTTGGTAAACTGGGCATTCAAAAATCAACACACCTGCCAAAGCCAATCCAAGGGGAAAAAACTCTCCTAACATTCTCAAGTCTATTCATTAAAAAAATCCAAACAAATGATGAATTTTGTTTTAAAAAAAGAAACCTGTGTCATATAAACATCATGTATAAATAGTATCCCGTAATTATAATGCAATTATTCAATAAAAATGTAGGAACATCTATCACCAGTTAATATCAACTGGATTTTAATCTTGAATGACTAACAAGAATAAATTTCACATGATACAATAGAAAATGTTCCCCCAAAAAAGTAAAATGGCTAACTCCATAGCATGACAAATTATTTTTTTCCAGATAATTTAGCACTAGTGTGAAAGAAAACAAAGAGAAACTGGCGCAATTCATACAATGCATTTCACGCATGTCCAACACAACTGTTTCAAATGCAATCCAAGAGAAAGCCACTTTCCTTATCAACACTAGAACATCGAAGTGTCGACAAATTAACCAGGTGATACATTTGTTCAAATTTCAAGCAATTTTTCTGTTCAGTCAATCATCAATATTTTATTCCAATTTTACCCAACTGATTGGGTAAAGATGGAAGTAAAAGACATTTCATCTCTTCACAATGAGTAAGCCAGTCAGAGAGTGGATGGCTCTGGTTACATATATCTGCAGCCATTTCCAAACATGTCCGTGCACTTCCCAGTACTTCAGCTGCAGCCCATTCCGGACTTCTTCTTCGCAAAGATGTCCTTCAGGTTGAAGTTCACCTGCAGTTTCTCCTTCTTTTTCGGCTTAGGACTGTCAAAGCAGAATCTATATAAAAAAAAAAAAACTAAAATAAGCTTCATATAAAAAAATAAATTAAAAAAATGCTAATAGAAGTAAATGTCAGATAAGGTGTTAGCTTATATATATACTCAACAACGAAAGTTTGGCTAATGTTTAAAAAAATGGCATAACATTTATAAATTGACCTATTTTTATTAATTAGTATTCACATCTGAAATTTTTACCATTTACATACAACATAAACTCATCAACATTTTCCGTAACAACAGGAGGATCTGGTTTTCTTTTAAGTTTATTCAACCATGGCAAATTTAGAGGTCATAAAAGATATTTGCTAAACTTTTGTTGTTGAGTATATCATGGCCACTTGTTAATGGAGATTGAATAATTTTAATAAACAGATATAGTATCATATACACATCTGTAGAATTTTTTTATAAAATCTCCATGAAAATAGTAAATACTAAGTTAGAAGTCAACCAACTAATCTTAGATCATGGAAACGTTTTATGCACTTTTTAATAGAAGATTATTACAATCTTGATATAAAAATTGTTGAATAAAAAATACACACAAACACTATATTGATAAATACATTTTGTTACAGAAAACAAGTCAAATGAGTTATTTCTTCTCGTAAGCTTTTAATGAAGACAAATCTGACTAGTGTCTTTTCAATGGAGTTCAGCATATGATGGCAACCAACGTTATTTTAGACAATGGTCTCCTAAAAATGCATGATTATTAAAATAATAAAAATGAATATATACTAGACACTGCAGCCTTAGAGACTAATCAAGTACCTTTTAAATTCCTCCAATTCCCTTTCAACTTCATCCATGTTCCCATCTTCAAGATCTGATTCTGATCGAGGCATGAAGATTTCATCTATGATTATAATATGATATTAATTAACACATAATTAACACATTAACATTATCCATAATATAGGTCTAACAGAGTTACCAATCATCACAAAGGTATAACACAAAACCATGAATTATTAGTAAGTATATCACGTTATCGTTAACCATCACCTAGATATAAAACATATCACATGACCAATACATTTTGTTGAAGGGACATTCTTCAGTTTGCTGCTTTGTAAAATGTTTTCAACTAATAAATTATTTCTACAATTAATTAAATATATTTTCTTGTTTAGAATATCAGTGTCTGTATATTTAATGTGTTTCTGGTCGTCGTAATATCTGTAAGAAGCCCAAACTAGATTTAGTCTTTAAATAATTTTGTTCAAATGAAGTTTAACCCAGTACAAATATTAGAACCATCAGAAACATGTTTAGTATACAGCCACTAATATTTTATGCAGGAAAATATATTTGATTTTTAATTATAACTGTTAAAAAGTCTCTGTTAGTTGATGACATCTTAAAAATTGCAGAAAACTCAGGAATGTCCCTTTTAATAGTTTCAACATACAACTCAATAAATTTGTCTTGAACATGTGAAGGCTTTTAACAAAGCCTTTTTGCATCGGAATAAAAATACCAAAAGGATATCAAGCACTCGCATTCAATCACAAAGTTTTTCAAAAACAAAGGTCGAGATGGGTGAAAACAAATTTTGTAACCAGAACCTTTGTGTATGAAGACAAGAAAAAGCAACAAACATACCAACACATCTCGATTCCTCACCAGTCTTGTTCTTCTTTTTACCCTTTTTGCTCTTCACATTCTTCATCTAAAAATGCAGTACAATAATTGTAGAAACTTAAATGGTACATTTGCTTAGATCTAGTTGAATTATCTCGAACAATTATCAAAAATGATTAATTCAAATTTAAATTTAGTGCTTCATGAGCATATAATGATGATATTAGCTCAAAATTAAATATTTCCTAACAGAACACTTATTAGGCCATTACTTATTACTGTATCAGACCATTTATTATATCAATTGTCCAAAGAACCCACTTGTGAAAATGCATTTCACAAAAAAACAGGATTGGGATGTAGCCCAATAGTAGAGTGCTCGATCACCTGAGGCACAGTTGGTCTAGTATCAATCCCCATTTAGCTATTTCTAGTTCCAGTCAATGCACCATGACTGGTATATTAAAGGCTATGGTATAGCAGGTTTCTTAAGACATTATATATGTCAAAATTACCAAATTACATCAATAGCCAATAAATAATAAATCAATGTGCTCTAGTGGTATCATTAAATAAAACAAACTTTAACCTTTTAACCTTTCATTCTAAAATATCAGGCCACTGTAGTCGAAACTGTGCTTGCTTTTATGTTTTATCTAGTTATATAATGTCAGTATATATAAAGAAATTTTTTCACAAAAACAAGCTGTGTAGTTTAAAAAAACATTACTATGGAATCGAACAGGATCGTACAAAATGTTACATGATTGCATTACCTGCTCTTGTGATGTCCGACTTTCAGGGCAGTCCTGCTTCGGTTTGACAATCATCTTATTATTCTTCCCTGGACCTCTGGCAATGTCACCATTAGCAGTTGGAATCGTACCATTGGCCACCAACTTCCGTTCTTTCGGCTCACTGTTCACCAGTTGTTTCTGTTGAAGTTGTTGTTGATGCTGCTGCTGCTGTTGTTGTTGACCAATTACAACAGACTTGGCAGGACTCTTGGAAGGTTGTGTGTTTGCAGGAAGGTGAGCAGTTCCATTCTGTTGCCGAACGGGTTGGGACTGAGGCAGCTGTTGTGTAGCCTGTGCTTGCTTCTTGCCTTTCTTTGCTGCAGAAACGACTTCTGCTACCTTTCCTGCCGGCACAGGGGCTGGTTTTGAAGACTGAATGGGAATCACGGCAGAAAAGAAATTATTCTTCGGAGTATTGCTGGCATTTTTCTGCTGATTTTCCAAATACTTCAGATCGACTGAGTTGACTTTCTTTGTCAGACTGACATCACCCTGTCCGTTCTGTGGAAGCATTCTCTGACTAACCTTGCCTCTTTGGGTGACCGCCGGAACAGGAGCAGGAGCAGAACTTGCTGTGTGGGCTTGTGATCGTGGTCCTGGAGGATCCTTCTTAGGGTCTTTTGTTGGTGGGAGGTTGTTGTTGCTGGTCTTACTGTGTTTAGGTGATGGAGCCGTCTGTTGTACGCGATTTATCGTGATGATGTCGCTTTTGGCTGGAGAGGTTGAGTGATTGGAGAGAGGACCGTTCTGCAGTTTGGGCAATGACTCGTCTATCTTTTCCTGACAAGAGGTGGTCTTCGACTCTTTGTGTTTGCTCTTCTTCTTTCTGGAAGATACTGATGATTGCTTGTCACTGCTAATATCAGATGCAGACCTCTGCTTGTCAGCACACATTTTCTGTGCGAGAGATTTTTCGTGCTGTGCTATTTCTTTTAACAACTTGGCCCTCTCCTCCTCTGCTTTTTGGTCCGCCTGCAAAGAAATTCAATATAACATTTTCACTTTGCTCTGTCTCAGCCCAGCAGTCATAAAATTAGCCAAGAACATGTAAAAAGGACTACGGTGAATGAGCGAATGAACAAATAAAAGTTGGCTACTCACCACAATGGTAATTTTAAAAATATATATGAACACACCTATTCTTTAAATCAATATCAAAAACAGTGTGGATAGCATTGGTTTTTTTAAAACAAAAACAGCTGAATGTTAAAACTGAATAAAGATTTTCACTGATGCCTGTATGTTAAAGTCACAGACCCTAGTTTTAACACATGAAAATGGACACTAAGTTTGGTTAATCTATAAAGTTTAACACATTTGGATAGTTACAATAGAGTGAAAATAGACAAGAGCTTGTCTCCATAACTTACTTCTCAGACATACATGCATTTCTTAAAACATCAAAAAATGCATTTCGTGGTATTAGAAATACCAGGATGACCAGAAACCCTTCAAATGTACAGAAATGGATATAATCTAAACAATAAAATCAAAGTAATGTCACAGTCTCATTGTAACAATAAAAAACCAGCTCTAATAGTAAAAATTATGCTGTAGTGTTTAAAAACTAGGGTCTATCACTTTAACATGACAAGTAAATAACTTGGGCCACCAAGAATCAGTCGTCGTAAAACGAGGCAATGTGAACATACCAAACGCTGTTTTCTGCGAGCTCTCTTTGATGCTTTGGCACTGGGTTTCTCCTCTCCCTGGCCCATGTCTGTTCCGTTGATGAACCTCAGCAGTTCCTCCAAACCTTTCATCTCCAGCGGGTCAGAATCGTTCGCCATGCCATCTTTCCCATCCTCATTGCAACCTTTACCTTCCGTTTGCTGTTAAAAAAGCAAAAGATTCACAATGTAGTTTCAGAAACATATTTGGGAACACTGTAATAAAAGTTAAATGTTTTGACAAACGATACCACTAAAACCCATTAATATATTAATCATCGATTAATTGATGTCAAATATTTGTTAAAAACACTCAACACATTTTATTTGCGGTTATATGGTGTCGGACATATGGACAACACTGATATTGAGGGAGGAAACCCGCTGTCGCTACTTAATGGGCTACTCTTTTCGATTAGCAGCACGGGATCTTTTATATGCACCATTCCATAGACAGGATAGCACATATTACGGTCTTTAATATACCAGTATGGTGCACTGGAAGGAGCGAGAAATAGCCCAATGGGATTTATATCTAGACCAACTTTGCAGCATATGTGAGCGCTTTACCACTGGGCTACATCCACCTGCCAAACTACAATGAAATCTATCTCCTCAAAACACTGGTAGCAATCATTCACTTGACAAGAACCTAAATATTATCTGTTCTATTCAGCACAAACCTTTCACCAAAAAACTACAAATATATATATCTATATAGTGCTCTCAAATTACATTTTACTTACTTGTGACTAATGGATACGCACTATTATTTTCCTAACAATGTTTAGGCACAAGCTATATGGTAATGTTAACTCAATGGCTCAGTGATAAACCATTATATTGTATGTAGTGTAAAAGTACCAACCCTTCGTTTAAGGCGTCGTCTCAGACGTTCCCTCATCTCTGCATAGTTCTTGCTGGTTTGTGCAGCAGGTGGCTGCAAATAAAAATGGTCAATCATGTTAATCTTTTTCGTAGTCCATTAACAAATTCAAACAGCACTGAAAATTTTAGAAATTTTGCAATGGCACTAAACTGCCACAGCAAACTAGTTAATGCTAAACCTTCTCTTTTTTTTCAACACGTGCACGTGTTGCACTTGTGATATAGTAAAATATTTCATGTTAATCATGATGTGTGTGTCTCATAGTTAAACCAATATTAACTGCAGGATAGTATCACCAATATGTATTTTAAAATTAATATATATTAAAATGAAAACTCCAACAAGTGGTTATTGTGACACTTGGTGTAGATAATATCCAGCAAGACCAGAGTCATGCTGGGCTTGATTGGAAGCACTCTGTATCTATGCTCCTGTATGAGTTGTTAAAAGCTAAAGTTGCTATGTTACACCAAATATTCCCCCAATAAAGGAACTTTTTATAAAATAATAATAACAGGTGTTTACAAATTATTTTTCTTTAAAAGTAAACAAATTTTTCGGACAGTATATTTACCTATATAAAATAAAGTTTGTTTTGTTTAATGACACCACTAGAGCAAATTGATTCATTTATCATCGGGTACTGGATGTCAAACATTTGGTAATTTTGAGTCTCGGAGAGGAAGCTCACTACATTTTTCCATTAGTAGCAAGGGATCTTTCATATGAACAATCCCACAGACAGGATAGCACATACCACAGCCTTTGATATACCAGTTGTAGTGATTTACTTACATTGCCATGCCCAAAGAATTCACAGTAGCAGCAATCACAGTACTTGCTCCCGTCCTTCTGGTTGGAGGCCGACGTGGAAGAGCTCTTTTCCGAACAGCTGTCGTCGATGCTATCACAGTTGTCCTCGTTATGATTCTCACAGTTGGGGTCGTTGCACAGCGTCGACGTGCCCACGCTCACGTTGTTCACGGTGGTCGGCATGGACACCGAATTGCTGCACCCGCCCTGGTGCGGCATAGCCACGCCCGCATTCTGATACATGTGATTCGACGGGTTTTTGTTGCCGGGGGGCGCGTGCGAGCACGGGTGAGGGTTAATGTTCGTGTTCAGGTTGGCATTCCCCATTGAGCGCAGACTCTCCTCACCCTTGTTGGCCCCGGGGTTGCGAGGAGTGTTCTTCAGCAGGTCCGGCTGGTGGGTGTGGGTGCCTGAAGGGGCGTGGTTGTGACCCGGTTGACCTTTGTTCATCAAGGGCATGTTGTGCTTCTTGCAGTGATGATTGCGCTGCTGCAGTTGCTGCTGCTGCTGCAGTTTATCCGACCCTGTGGACAGTGATGAGGTATTTCCGCCAAGCGTAGCTGGTCTCGTGCACGGCGGGCCATGAGGTCTGGGTAGATTAGCTGCAGGCGGAGATGGACTGGAACATTTAGGCAGATTGGCACACACGTCGCCATGAACTTGGTCCTGGCTACTGGCACTGGAGACATCGCCCGCCTTGGGAATCGAGTTAACGAGATGGTTGCCCACGTTGTTTTTGAAAGCACTTGTGGTAGTTGTACAGGTTACAGTCTGAGCTGAAAGACACGACAGAGGATCTGGCAGGTACGACATGGTGTTGGTGAGAGGTGGCGGTGGCGGTGGCAGCAGGTCGGAGCCCATGGTGCTGCTGCTGTAGTGATGGTGGCTTCCTATCAGGTTCCGCGGGTCGAAAGTGTTGTCCCAGTCTCCGTACGCGTGGTAAAGGTGGTCCTGGATGCTGTCGGGATTGTCAAAGTCGAGCTTCACCGGAAGCTTTGACTGTCGTAGTGGACTGTGCAGATCATACAGCTGGGGCGAGAGCACCGAGCGGATGCCCCTGGACGGCATCCCATGCAGACCCGGGGAGCCATGAATGTGCGGATAGAGGTGAAGGTCGGCTGGTCGTGGAGCTACAGTGTGCTGGGGAAAAGTCATGGGCAAGGTCTGGCCTTGCTGCTGCAGACAAGCGTGACACTGGCACTGGTTCTCTTCAGGCTTCAACTGCAAAATATTCACAATTTTATATTAGAATGGGAATTTCATGTTTTTATATCCATAGTCTCTGCCATCATACTAAAAAGGTTTTTAGTAAATAATTTCAGGTTGGTTTGATGTAAAATGAAAAGTAAAAGTGTTTTGGAAATAACAAACATATACTATTTTTGTGTGCAATTTAGAAAGCAATTGGCTAAGAAATAAATAGACAATTTGTACTAGTTCGTATATGCATGTATATGTGTATGTATATGATTCAAGGAAGCCTGTGGGATAAACTATAATCATCATTCAAAAAGTCACATACTCTGGTTCAAGACATTTTTTTTTTTTTTTAACGACGCACTCAACACATTATAATGACGGTTATATCGCCGTCGGACATATGGTTATGTCGAGAGAAAAACCCAGTGGTTAGCTGACAGGGATCGATCCTAGACCAATCGCGCATCAGGCTGGCACTGTACCACTGGGCTATGCTGCCCACTGGTTCAAGACAGAGTGGAAGGTTTTTTTTATTGGCCCGTAAATATTCAAAATGACAATGTAGGTACAAAACCCAAGAAATCCAATATTGACACAAAATAAATAAATTTGGAACTTTAAAAAAAAATGAATTTTGCGATACACAAATTCAGTAAAACTTCTGAATTTACACTGTACTC
>JAECMU010004302.1:7500-11687 GCA_016106625.1 Dracogyra subfuscus | reverse complement strand
TCGGTAGTACATGTAATTACAATAATGTGACATTACATTACTTTGTTCTAATTGTACAATATATATATATATATATATTATAGTATTGTATTTCTATTATACTATTGTCTTTATTACTTTAGAGAGGCAAGACGTAGCCAGTGGTAAAGAGTCCGCTCGATGCGCGGTCGGTCTGGTATCGATCCCCGTCGGTGGACCCATTGGGCTATTTCTCGTCACAGCCAGTGCACCACGATTGGTATATCAAAGGACGTGGTATGTGCTATTCTGTCTGTGGGTTTCCTCTCTCAATATCTGTGTGGTGTGTAACCATATGTCTTACGCCATATAACCGTAATTAAAATGTGTTGAATGCTGTTGTTAAATAAAACATTTCTTTCTTTTTATTACATTAGTGCATTTGTATTAATACAATTGTACTACTATCTTCAATAAACCTTATCTTTATATATCTGTTCCTCATATCCCGTTGTGTAACTGCCTGAGCGTAATAATAAAAGACTCCATCATTTGCGGCCATGTGGGATAAATAAAGTATACCCTCAGGAGGTGGTGGAAATTTTCACCACCGAGGGTGTACTTTTTCTATCCCACATGACCACATATGATGCAGTCTTTTTCTCTCATTATTTTACACGAACAGACAAAGATGGCTGAACAATTAACTTTTTTATTTCACCATTTTATCATAAATATACTCCACTATCCTATTTACAGGATAGTGGAGTGTGTTAAATAATATATAACACTACAAATTAACAAGATAGCTTTTAAAATGAAGGTTTTAATAACAAAATATTAATTTTAAAATGTGTCTAATGACCTCACGTCACTACCTTACACTAATATGACGTCATATATTACCACCGGCGTAATGTTAAACGCAAGCGCGTGATATTCCATGTAAGATAGAAATTTCATACATGACTTTCTTTAATAGGATAGCTCTGTTCCATATACCTGAAGATGAGAGAAAGTTTTGTTCTCCTCTTCTAACGTAATTTCCTATGTCTAATAGATACGTATGGCTGCCAACTGTAAACGTAACAGTGACTGTTTCTTAAAGTGAGTCCTGCTCTTTGCAGGACGGTTATATATCTGGTAGATATGTCACTCTTGGAAGCTGCGGTGGAGGAGATGGGGGAGCAGGTAAGTAGTTTCTCACAATACTACAACAAATGGAAACTCAAGGTCAGCCCAAACAAAATAAAAGTACATGTCAATGAAAATCACTGCAGGATAGGTTTTGTACTTTAAAATAATGTGCTCGAAACCGTAAAAGTGTGTTAATATTAAATACGAAACTAAACTCTACTTCAAACTAGCTAAAGTCATATTATGATAATAAATCAGTATACTGAAAAAATAAAATTACTAATGACGAATAACAAAATAAGTGTTTTTAAGAATGTATGTAAATGGCATGGCCACTGGTGGAGTGTGGGACAGAACAAATACTGTTTTAATCTTTAATCATATATTAAAAGGGGGTAGGGGACATTTTGATGCGTCCGACTCCATGTAGTGAGACGGAGCAGTCCGGTATGACTAATGACAATAAGTAATAATAATAAAGCCGGCAGGCCTGTATAGAAACTCCCGTCTCTACAACATAGGAAACCAGCACTCTATCAACTTTAGTTTTGATATTATAACAGTTACAAAATCTTATCTGTTATGTTGATTTATTAAGAACAACAGAAGTCATGATGATGATTAGATGTTATTCCGTAACAGACATGAAATGTACAAGTACAAATAATACACTGGGTGACCTTACTGGCGAGAACCGCACCGAGCATGCGATCGGTCTCCGGGACTCCGGCCCGGGTCTCTGACGACCGGTGTGCTCCTGTTCCCTCACTCTCCTTTCCAGTAATGTCCCCTCTTAACTAACTCAATCGTATTTATTTATAAGATACGTACATTAAAAAGTTGTAGGAGTTGTCAAGGTAAGACATTAATCAGCTTACCAGACTGGTTTTTTAGGCAACGCTCTTGGCAACAATTATAATGTATTGTATCTTGATTGCTAGTTAACAATATTGGTCTGATTGGCAGGTCGTTAATTAGGTCATATAAATATCTTGTTATAACGTTAAAATTGTAGCCCTATGATAATATTTTTATCGAGTTTAATACATTCTTAATATGTATGTGCGTGTGCGTGCGTGGGTGGGTGGGTGGGTGGGTGTGATATACATATCATATTAGTATATTTGGTGGGAATACCAATAACATGCATGACATTATGTAATTTAAAGGGACATTCCTGAGTTTGCTGCATTGTTGCAGGGTACCCACAGGACGGGGATAATAAGGGAAAACAGCATGCTATCATTTCAGGTGGAAGTTTCTATCAAGCTCATGTAAACTGCCTGTGGTAATTAGACTTAGTTTTAGTTCCTCATGACAACTTTCAATCCTGTATGGCTAACTGACCCTCAATTCATAGACTGGCTTTCAGCTGCTCCTGATAACCCTCATACTTGCTTCTTGTCACAATATGTTGATTATGGTATTTGGAGGTGAAGGCACGGCTATTAGGGGTGGCAGGAGGCCGTTGTATACAATAAAGAATCATGGATATCAGACAGGGAATCATCTTTTACAACAGGGAAAATTCAGGGAAAATACAGGGAATTTTAATTAGAAAATTCTGTGGGTACCCTGATTGTAAGATGTTTTCGACTAATAAAATATTTCTACGATTAAACTTACATATTAAATATATTTTCTTGTTTAGAATATCAGTGTCTGTATATTCAATGTGTTTCTGGTCGTCTTAATGTTTGTAACAAGTCCAAAATTAATTTAAGGAAATAAAATGAAAATTAACCTAGTACAAATATCAGAACGATCAGACACACGTTTAATATACAGTCACTAAAATCTAAAACAAGAACATTTATTTAATATGTATGTTTAGTCGTAGAAACATTTTATTTGTTGATAACATTTAAAACAATAGCAGCAAACTCAAGAATGTCGCTTTAATGTATATGTATCCTACAAACCCTATCTTGTAACGTTAGTACAAAATAGTATTTAACATGTTCCTCACATGCCACTTGATAACGCACGAGCATAATAAGTCCTCTTCTCTTCTGTTTTGTGTTCTATAGAGGAGTGCAACGTTAGGCTCATAGAGGACACGTGTGACGTCCGGATACGTCCACGATTGTTTCGAACACCTGTGTTCACGATTGAATTCGCAAACGCATGGCTTAAGTTAAACAAAATAAAGTTTCCGCCAACATAGCGTTTATTGGATCATGTTATCACCTTTTCGAAAGACCAGTCATACATGTACTGAGTGTATAATTATGTATACGATTGTTTTTACCTATAAATAGTGTCAGAAATAGAATAAAACTGATTTTCGTCGATTATTTATTTCATATTAAACTGACAGGTAAATATTTTGTAAATATCTATTTAATTATACTCTACCTAATTTAGCATTTACTTGTTTTGGCTCTCACTGATGTACAAGGTGGTGTTTACTCTTGAAATTAAAAGAAATATGTCGGTCAACAGGTGATTTGTGTACTTTATTGGAATAGACTATAACACATATCGATCTACATGTGTCAGTTTTATTTACCCTTAAGCAAACTTTTAATTTAAACAGCAAGTTAACTGAGTATTTTGAATTGTGGCAGAAATGATTAATTATCATCAGCATATTTAGTGAATATAAATTCATTATAAGTACACTGGAAATATTATTTACACAATCTTGCAACCACATAAAGGTGCTGCTACATCATAGTTCTATATCAGCATCTCTTTGTGATAACGATTCTCCAATAAACACGTATTTTCTACTAGAAGATATAGATCTTGAAGACAGCACCTTTAATACATGGCACTTTTAATACTGGTATAATAGATCACACACTCACAATAGTTCTTGACAGTTTTGATCAAAAGTTATTTAGAAAGGTCTACACATATTTTGTTTTAGAGAGGGATAGGGGTAAATCGTCACCAGAGACAGCCCATGACATATTGAAACGGCAATGAAATTGACACAATATCGTGTCGATAAAAATTTGCTATAGTCTGTTCCAATAAAATGCACAAATCGCCTGTTTTACTGATACTTTTCTTTTAATTTCAAGAGTAAATACCACATTGTACATCAATGAGAGCCCAAACAAGTAAATGCTAAATTAGGTAGA
>JAECMU010004302.1:0-2500 GCA_016106625.1 Dracogyra subfuscus | reverse complement strand
GTTGTGAGGTATAGATAGACGATTCCAACCCGAGGGACAAAATGTAGTTGGTGGTTTTTTTGTTGTATTTTTTTGGTGTGAGGCCCGAGGTTTACCGGGACCATTACAAAAACATTTTTTCCCGAGTGCTAGAATTGTCTTATCTATACCCCACAACGGTGACTGATCTTTGTTCTTGCCCTTTTAATTACAGTAACAAAATATTAATTTTGTAAGCTATGTTTATTGTTAAACGATTGGTAAACATTTCACCTACAAGCGATAAAACGCATTTAATCATACGCAGAAAAATACAGTCAAACTTACGCAACGACATAAAAATGCAACAACTTAACAATAAAAATATAGTTGAAAATATGAATTTGTTTAAATATTGTTTAAACAATGATGCAGCGTGAAATGGCAAACAGAATTTTGAAAATCATGAGTTATGACGTCAATCGTAAAATGTCAGTTACGACTTCACGCGTATGTAGAAATCGTCTAGCCCCTGGGTCAGACAGATATTTTCTCGCACGACTAGCCATGCAAGACAGGCGTATTCCATGACGCTATCCCATGCGGAATAAATCGATATTGCATGACCACGTGACTTCTATTGTTTGATACCTGCTGTCATAATGAAATTATACTATCATTTTTGAGTGTGATTATTATATTTTATTGTAGATAATAAAAAAATGTAGGTTTTTCACGTTTTCCTAAAGTGCTTGTTTCTCATCTACTGGATGGGAGAAAAATACTCCTCAATTATATATCCATGTGGGACAGGGCTATTCCACCCTCAGGTACATAATATGATGTCAGGAACTCGGCAAGCCTCGTCACTGACAACAAATTATGTATCCGAGGGCGGAACAGCTCTGTCCCACATGAACACATATGAAGGATTCTTTATTCTCCCATCCCTAGTCGTTAAGACAGACCCATTCCATGACGTCGCCGACGCGGAATAAATCTGTCTTACATGACCACATGATCTTGCTTACCTTGTAATCGAGTCGGATTCTGACGACGACTAAACTTCAGGCTTTTAACCGCCAAACAACATTGCTATTGTTAGTGTTTATGTCGTTTAAACTTCATACAGCATTATTATTATTCAGTGGCGGATCCAGAAAATCCATTTAGGGGGGGCCCCAATGATATAAAAAGTAAAGTTTGTTTTAAAAACACATTGTATTTCATTTGTATCTTTGAATAAATAGGTAGGACGTTTAAAAAATATAATAAAATTATAACTGTCGCAAAATTTAGGGGGGGGGGGGCCGGGCCCCTGGGGCTCCCCCCTAGATCCGCCACTGTTATTATTATTATTATTATTATTATTTATGTATTAAAAGTTTATTTCAATTTAGTGTTAGTTTAACTGATAAACTTTTGGTTTGGTGTTACTTTTTTAAAATATAATAAAGAAAGAACTACATTATAGACAAAAATAAACGCGTATGAACTCAACATTGGATGGTGTGATTCGCTTAAGCAGTTGTGGTGTAGGATGTTTTTATTTATTTCAACAAAACCAAAAAAAACACGGTTTGATAGGTAAAATATAGTTTTATTTTCCATTTTGTTGTACGTTCTCTTTAATGGTGATGTTTATATTACTGAGTAATGAAAAATAAAAACTATAACTTTTTGGACTATTTATACTATTTGTAAAAAAATAAAAAAATTCGTTAAGTGGATGGGAGAAAAAATAATCATTCATATGTCCCTATGTGGGATAGGGCTATTCCACCATCGGACACATAATTTGATCTCAGGGACTCGGCAAGTCTCGTCCCTGACATCAAATTATGTACCATCGCGTGGAATAGCCCTATTCCACATAGAGACATATGAAGGATTCTTTTAATCTAGCCCTAGGGTCAGACAGATGTATCTAGCACCGTGCAAAAGCTGGATAACCCTTTCCAGTGGGCAAGAAAAGAGGGTGTAGTGGTCTTATACCTACCCATAGAGTTGTTAAAACTCGCTCTAGGTGGGTGCCGATACCGGGCTGCGAACCCTGTCTTATGTCCGATGGCTAAACCACGACACCACAAAGGTCGGTGGTAGTTTGTTGTTGAGTTGCTGCTGCTGGGTTTGTTTGTTTGTTGTTGTTTATGTTTTTTGTTTCGTTTTTTAATAAACAACTGTTGTACAAAGTACATTGTTTAACGTAACCGCTGATCAGCAGATACTGACGGTGTAATGCAGGTGCATTCGCAGGTATTTACACAGTGGGTCTAAACTCTGGTGGGTGTAATTTCAATGGGGGAATTGAAAGACATGCTGATTGAAACTCACCCTCACCACCACCACCACCACCACACCGGCATATGCGCCTGTAATGTAAATGTGGTACTTTGTCAAGACAAAGGGAAGTGAAGCCTGCTATCGCCACATGAGATACACATTGCCCACAATAGAGCAAAGGGTATTTTATGGTCACTTTCTCACAGACAGGATACAACATACACACTACACGAGATACAACTGTCAAAATGCAGCAATT
>JAECMU010004296.1:13229-23547 GCA_016106625.1 Dracogyra subfuscus | reverse complement strand
ACTTTCTGTCTTGGACGAAAGAGCTTGCGAAGCTCTTGCGCTCACGACAGGCGTGCGCTACAACTTGTTCTGAATGTGCAAGTTAAACCCTATGACATGACATGACACTCAGTCCCAGTAAGCAATCCATTTGATCCTATGGATATGGAAGAAGGAAATGTTTTATTTAAAGGGACATACCCTAGTTTCAGTTCATGAAAATTAACATTAAGTTAAGTTTAATTTACAAACCTGTAACACATTTTGATAAAGCTACAATTGAGTGAAACATGAGTCTTTGACTTTGAAATGGTGAAATACCCTCTAAAATAGAATAAAACTCGACTACATAACTGTTACTTCTCAGAGGCACGTGCCTTTTTAAAAATATGAGAAATGCATTTTGTGATATTAAAAAACATCAGGATGACCAAAACACTTCGAAAGTACGGAAATGAATACTTTAAACAATAAAATTTAAGTAAAGTATGATTTCAGTTATCAAAAAACGCCTCTAATAGTCAAAACTATGTCTTAGTGTTTAAAAACTAGAGTATGTCTCTTTAACGACGCACTCAACATATTTTATTATATGATTATATGGCGTTAGACATATGGTTAAGGACCACACAGATATTGAGAGAAAACTCCCTGTCGCCACTTTTCGATTAGTAGCAAGGTATCTTTTATATGCACTATCCCACAGACAGGGTAGTACATACCACGGTCTTTGATATACCAGTCGTGGTGTACTGACTGGAACGAAAAATAGCCCAATGAGGTCAAAACTTGATTGTGAATGCATTGTGTATGGGTCGGCATGCACATCTTACTTGCAGATGCTAGATCCTATACACAACCAGACTTGGGCTTTGTCTTTGTACGGTTAACCGGCCTCGGTGGCGTCGTGGTTAGGTCATCGGTCAACAGGCTGGTAGGTACTGGGTTCGGATCCCAGTTGAGGCATGGGATTTTTAATTCAGATACTGACTCCAAACACTGAGTGAGTGCTCCGCACGGATCATTGGGTAGGTGTAAACCACTTGCACCGACCAGTAATCCATAACTGGTTCAACAAAGACCATGGTTTGTGCTATCCTGCGCAAATAAAAGCTCCCTTGCTGCTAATCGGAAAGAGTAGCCCATGAAGTGGCGACAGCGGGTTTCCTCTCAAAATCTGTGTGGTCCGTAACCATATGTCTGACGCCACATAACCGTAAATAAAATGTGTTGAGTGCGTCGTTAAATAAAACATTTCTTTCTTTCTTTCTTTTGTACGGTTAGAATTTTTATATTGATATTGATCATCACTTTTGACACCCAATAGCCGGTATATTTTTCGCGCTGCCGTGTCGTTAAACATATATTCTATTCTATTATATTCTGATGTATCTTTTGCTGGTTGCTGGACAAATAAGATCATCTCCTGTAGATTTAACATCTTCTGGCAGAAGCAACTAAGATTCCAAGAAATTGGTTTTAATGGCTTACTTCGTTTGAAGAATTGTGCTAAATATCACAAATCTTGTTCAAACAAATATATCAAGACACAACTGGAACGACATATTAACAAATACAGTACAGGTACTGCTGATGCTGATAAGGGAGTTAGTACTAAGTATAGCAACGGAGTTTTCCGTGCTTTAAATGACCAGGTGTGTAATCTCGTATCTGCAATTGATCTTGGTGACAAAAACCTGTTGGCTAACATCAACCACGGTGACATGATTGCTATGTAGGGGCTCCTTTTTGTGATGGGGTGGTGGAGGCACGCTGGCTTTAGCGCGAATTTAACGAAAATGTCCGACTGGATAATAACATTTATTCATATTAGCATTACTGCCAAACGAATCACTACATATTTTTACATGGATTACAACTAATTTTGAGGGTCCGTAGAATGATGAAAAGACTCGTGTAAAAAGGTATCAGGTTAGCACATTCCCCGAATATCTATATATTTTTTGCACGAATTTAAGGTTTTTCTCTAGCACTAGGGGGAGGGCAGTCACCTCCCACCCCTCCTCTGCCCCCTGTCTCGTAGGATAATGGTTGCAATATAAGCTAAATATCACAAAGTGTGTCTTATAAGATTCTACAAGCGTCTTAGACATGGGCGTCCGCAGAAAAAAAATGCATGGGGGTGCAATGTTATCCTGAATTCGACGTGTGAAGTGTGAAGACATCTTTTTGCTAAGATTACTGTAAATAACAGAACAAAATGTAGTAACCTGCTCTAACTGAATGAACTGTTGACAAATGTTTATGTTATTTTATTCATTTTGTATTTTCCATGTAATTTTTGTTCAATTTTTTTTTTCCATGGGGGGGGGGGACAAATGCCCCCCTTGCCCCTCCCTGCGGACGCCCATGGTCTTAGACATCACAACAAAAGCTGTAGCACAGACAAGAACTCTGATAACCTTATTTACGACTTTGTTCTCAGTGAGAATTAATTCAACCATTATTTTACGTGTCAGATACAATTTTCTCATTTTATTTTGTAAAATATTTTGGGGTTGTACTTTTGAAATATATTTCTTGTTTCATACTTTTTTCGCTTTTCAACTTCAAACTTAGACTTTTTTATGAATCGCTCCATATAAGGTACCAGTTATAGAAATCGACAGCAAATATGTTTGTATTCTAGTCATTTTAACGATTTTAAAAAATATTTATTTATAAATTATAATCTCATGGTAAGATACACACACACACACATCCGCACACACAC
Organism: Dracogyra subfuscus; assembly: GCA_016106625.1. NCBI lineage: Eukaryota > Metazoa > Mollusca > Gastropoda > Neomphalida > Peltospiridae > Dracogyra > Dracogyra subfuscus. The sequence continues at coordinate 20,834 of JAECMU010004296.1, read as the reverse complement.
AATGTCTACTTGCTTCCGCAGTGCCTTGTTTGAATTACCTTTGTTAATTTGGTTTATATTGGTGTTGTTCTTTGTTAAGTTACCTACCGTAGAGTTTCGGGTGGGGTTAGTTAAAAAAAATTATTTGGTTTACCTATTGTAGGTTTTTCGATAATCAGTGTGTGGTCTGTTTCTACATAAATTCTGTTTAGCCGTGGATCATCGTGCATATCTGGGATGATTTCGTTAATCCTGTACACGCCCTCCCACATAATTCTCTCTAACCGAAACCACAACATGGACCGGCGTATAGGGTTGCCACTAGAACAGAAAAAAAAGGAAGAATCGTTTTAATAACAAATTGTAGCTTCTTCGTCCTCTCTCTCTCTCTCTCTCTCTCTCTCTCTCTCTCTCTCTCTCTCTCTCTCTCTCTCTCTCTCTCTCTCTCTCTCTCTCTCTCGTTTGGGCTGTCAGTAAACAGGATATTTGTGTACTTTATTGGAAAAGACTATAACAGATTTTAGCGGGCAGCATAGCCCAGTGGTACAGTGCCCGCCTGAGCGGGCAGCATAGCCCAGTGGTACAGTGCCCGCCTGATGCGCGGTCGGTCTAGGATCGATCCCCGTCAGCTAACCACTGGGTGTTTTTCTCGACATAACCATATGTCCGACGCCGATATAACCGTAATTATAATGTGTTGAGTGCGTCGTTAAACAAAACAAAACAAAACAAACAGTGCCCGCCTATTGCGCAGTCGGTCTAGGATCGATCCCCGTCAGCTAACCACTGGGTGTTTTTCTCGACATAACCATATGTCCGACGCCGATATAACCGTAATTATAATGTGTTGAGTGCGTCGTTAAACAAAACAAAACAAAACAAACAGTGCCCGCCTGATGCGCGGTCGGTCTAGGATCGATCCCCGTCAGCTAACCACTGGGGTTTTTTCTCGACATAACCATATGTCCGACGCCGATATAACCGTACTTATAATGTGTTGAGTGCGTCGTTAAAAAAATAAAATAAATAAAAAATAAAAATCTATGTTGACGGTTTACCCCTTTATCACAAACAGATGCTCATATATAACTATGATATAGCATCTTTAAGTGGTTGCAAGACTGTGTAAATTTCTAATGTATTTAAATTGAATATATATATTCATTAAATATGCTGATCATAATTAATAATTTATGCTGCAATTCAAAATACTGAGTTAACTTGCAGTTTTAAATTAAATAATTTATGCTGCAATTCAAAATACTGAGTAAACTTGCAGTTTTAAATTAAACGTTTATTTAAGGGTAAATAAAATGGACACATGTCGATCCAAAAAAGTACACAAATAACCTGTTTACGGATATCTTTCTTTTAATTTCAAGAGTAAACACCACCGTGTACATCAATGAGAGCCCAAACAAGTAAATGCTAAATTAGATAAAGTATCATTAAATAGATATTTACAAAATATTTACTTGTCAGTATAATATGAAAGAAATAATCGACGAAAATCAGTTTTATTCTATTTCCGACACTACTTTAGTACCAATATATCTGAGGCAAATCGAAGAAGTTGCGTCACGGTGGAATTGTGATTACTGAACACATGCTGTTATCACCAGTTAATTACTGTCAGTGGCTACGTGTTTCCTGTAACCCGTATCTGCAAAGATCAGTCTTGTGTTTCACACCTGTCGCAGTGATTACGTCATGCTCTCTCTGTCAGTTATGTGGAATGATCCAACAGGAGGGTGGCCTCACCTTATGACAGCAGGCGTTATTATTATGTATTTTTTTAAAGAAGAATAAACACGGTAGTTGTTCCAGTTATAGAAATTAGAATTTAAAAATGAGTATCATTAACTGCAGTCAATATATCTTGTGTATCCTTGGTTAAAAAAAGAAAGTGTTTCAGGCAGATTTGTTTCCACTAACCAAAAGGTGCATGTGAAAGCCGCATCTTCGTGAATTTCCTTGGTGACCACCATCTGAACGACTTTATGTTCCATGGCACTTTCGATGGCTTGTAATTTCTCCACACAATCAGTGGCGTGGGGATCTGAAAGAAAACAATTCCTAGCAAATCTCATGTCCACAAAGACCCATACATACAAATACACACACACACACACACACACACACACAGAGAGAGAGAGAGAGAGAGAGAGAGAAACACACACACACACACACACAGACACAGAGAAACACACGCATACATACATACACACACATACACACACATACATACACACATACACAAACATACATACATACATACATACATACATACATACATACAGAGACACACACAGATACACAGATATGGTCGACTAACGAGCGTTCTATTTTTGTGGAACGTAAGTTGGTCTGATTGATAGCGTTCCGGCCCAGTAATTGCGGGCGATTGGGTGCCACAGGTTCGGGTCTCGGTAACGGCATGAGGAAATTTGTGAAGGCAATAAAGGATTTAATTATCCCCTGTGCCAGTGCGTTAATATCTATGTATGTAAATGTCAACGTGGCACAGAAAAAGACAAAAACATCTCTTTAGTTTAAAAGTGCCCTGTTTGTCTAGGTGAAGAACATGCTATACTGTCATGTCGTCACGCTATAATGTCATGTCTCACGCTATATTTTCATGTCGTCACGCTACAATGTCATGTCTCACGCCACAATGTCATGTCGTCACACTACAATGTCATGTCGTCACGCTATAATGTCATGTCGTCACGCTATATTTTCATGTCGTCACGCTACAATATCATGTCTCACGCCACAATGTCATGTCGTCACACTACAATATCATGTCACGCTAGAATGTCATGTCGTTACGCTATAATGTCATGTCGTCACGCTACAATGTCATGTCTCACGCCACAATGTCATGTCGTCACGCTACAATGTCATGTCGTCACGCTATAATGTTATGTCGTCATGCTATAATGTAATGTCGTCATACTACAATGTCATGTCGTTACGCTATAATGTCATGTCGTCACGCTACAATATCATGTCGTCACGCTAGAATGTTATGTCGTCACGCTACAATGTCATGTCGTCACGCTACAATATCATGTCGTTACATTATAATATCATATCGTCACGCTATAATAGATGTCGTCACGCTAGAATGTTATGTCGTTACGTTATAATGTCATGTCGTCACGCTAGAATGTCATGTCGTCACGCTATAACGTCATGTCTCACGCTACAATGTCATGTCGTCACGCTACAATGTCATGTCGTCACGCTACAATATCATGTCGTCACGCTAGAATGTCATGTCGTCACGCTATAACGTCATGTCTCACGCTACAATGTCATGTCGTTACGTTATAATGACATGTCGTCACGCCAGAATGTCATGTCGTCACGCTATAACGTCATGTCTCACGCTACAATGTCATGTCGTTACGTTATAATATCATGTCGTCACGCTATAATATCATGTCGTCACGCTAGAATGTTATGTCGTTACGTTATAATGTCATGTCATCACGATATAATGTCATGTCGTCACGCTATAACGTCATGTCTCACGCTACAATGTCATGTCGTCACGCTACAATATCATGTCGTAATGCTAGAATGTCATGTCGTCACGCTATAATGTCATGTCGTCACGCTACAATGTCATGTCGTCACGCTATAACGTCATGTCTCACGCTACAATGTCATGTCGTCACGCTATAACGTCATGTGTCACGCTACAATGTCATGTCGTCACGCTACAATGTCATGTCTCACGCTACAATGTCATGTCGTCACTCACGCTACAATGTCATGTTGTCACGCTATAATGTCATGTCGTCACGCCAGAATGTCATGTCGTCACGCTATAACGTCATGTCTCACGCTACAATGTCATGTCGTTACGTTATAATGTCATGTCGTAACGCTAGAATGTCATTTCGTCACGCTATAACGTCATATCTCACGCTACAATGTCATGTCGCCACGCTACAAAGTCATGTCGTCACGCTATAATGTTGTTGTTGTTGTTGTTTGTTTAACGACGCACTCAACACATTATAAATACGGTTATATCGGCTTCGGACATATGGTTATGTCGAGAACAAAACCCAGTGGTTAGCTGACGGGGATCGATGCTAGACTGACCGCGCATCAGGCGGGCACTGTACCACTGGGCTATACTGCCAGCTCACACACTATAATGTCATATCGTCACGCTATAATGTCATGTCGTCACGCTATAATGTTTTGTCGTCACGCCATAAAGTCATGTCGTCAAGCTACAATGTCATGTCGTCACGCTATAATGTCATGTCGTCACGCTACAATGTCATGTTGTCACACTATAATGTCATGTCGTCACGCTACAATGTCATGTCGTCACGCTACAATGTCATGTCGTTACGTTATAATGTCATGTCGTCACGCTATAATGTTATGTCGTCACGCTATAATGTTATGTCGTCACGACATAATGTCATGTCGTCACGCTACAATATCATGTCGTTACGTTATAATGTCATGTCGTCACGCTATAATGTTATGTCGTCACGCTACAATGTCATGTTGTCACACTATAATGTCATGTCGTCACGCTACAATGTCATGTCGTTACGTTATAATGTCATGTCGTCACGCTATAACGTCATGTCGCGTCACGCTATAATGTCATGTCGTCACGCTACAGTGTCATGTTGTCACGCTATAATGTAATGTTGTCACGCTATAACGTCATGTCGTCACGCTACAATTTCATGTCGTCACGCTAGAATGTCATGTCGTCACGCTACAGTGTCATGTCGTCACGCTATAAGGTCATGTCGTCACGCTATAACGTCATGTCGTCACGCTACAATGTCATGTCGTCACGCTATAACGTCATGTCGTCATGCTACAATGTCATGTCGTCACGCTACAATATCATGTCGTCACACTAGAATGTTCTGTCATCACGCTATAACGTAATGTCGTTACGCTATAACGTCATGTCGTCACGTTATAATGTCATGTCGTCACGCTTATAATGTCATGTCGTTACGTTATAATGTAATGTCGTCACGCTACAATGTCATGTCGTCACTCAGGTTTCACAGTTTTGGGCAAAGCCCCGGTTCTTTTTCTTCTTTTATAAAATACTGTTTAGTATATGGAATCACAGGAATATTGCAGGATTAAGAACCAATACCACCTGGATCTAGAAATATCCATATTGTTCATATCACCTGTATTCCTTCTCAAGGTGGAAGAAGAGTAGTCATATACAACGGATTTACTATAATTGCTGAAAGTTGAGTCTGCTGAATTCCAATATTCACAATGGCAGCATATTATCATATTGAAAACTAGTCATGGTGACAACACACCACAGTTTGTGGAGACGAGCAAACTGTTTCTTTTGTTTAACGGTATCACTAAAGCACATTTGATCGATTTTAATTATCGCCTATTGAATGTCAAAAGGTTTATAGTGATGACAAAGTCTGTTTGTTACTTTGTTTTGTTTAACGGCACCACTAGAGCACATCCATTATTAATCATCGGCTGTTGGATGTCAAACATTTGGTTATTCTGACATACAGTCTTAGAGAGGAAAACTGTTATATGTTTCCATTAGTAGCAAAGGATATTTTATATGCCACATACAGAATACCACATACCACAGCCTTTGATATGCCAGTCGTGGTGCACTGGCTGGAACGAGAAATAGCCCAAATGACCCATCGACGGGGATCGATCTCAAAGCAATCGTGCATCAACCGAGCGCTTTACTACTGGGCTATGTCCCGCCTATAGTGATGACGAAGTCCTCAGAGTAAACTTAGTACAGTTCATAGAGGAGAAATCAAGCTCGGTCGGTGAAGCGGTCACCACAGATACTTTATAATCGTAGAATCGAACCCCCACGGTGAACATTTTATCTGATTTCACTGTTACCCGTCTGAAGCAGTACCGCACGGCTTATATCAAAGTATGTGGTATGTGCTAACCAGTTTGTGGGAAAAGTGCATATAAAAGATTCCTTAAAGGCTAGCTACTACTGGAAACGTGTGCAGCGTGTTTCTTCTAACATCCAATAGCCCATGATTTAATAATCAGTGTCCTCTAGTAGTGTCGTTAAACAAAACAGACTTTACTGATAATGGCAAGGATCTTTTTCATGCTCTGTCCCGGATATAGGACAGCACATACCTCAACATTTGCTATACTAGTTTTGGGACACTGGTTGGGATGTGAACAGCCGGGGATGTTCGATCCTACGCCAGCACCTCAGGCGAGTGCTCACTGAACTCAATCCTTCTCCGCTCACTGAGCTCAATCCTTCCCCGCTCACTGAACTCAATCATTCGCTGCTGACTGAGCTCAATCGTTCCCCGCTCACTGAACTCAATCATTCACCGCTCACTGAACTCAATCATTCGCCGCTCACTGAGCTCAATCGTTCCCCGCTCACTGAACTCAATCATTCGCCGCTCACTGAACTCAATCATTCGCCGCTCACTGAGCTCAATCATTCGCCGCTCACTGAACTGAATTATTCACCGCTCACTGAACTCAATCATTCGCCGCTCACTGAGCTCAATCCTTCCCCGCTCACTGAACGCAATCCTTCGCCGCTCACTGAACTCAATCATTCCCCGTTCACTGAGCTCAAACTTTCCTGGCTCACTGAACTCAATCATTCGTCGCTCACTGAACTCAATCATTCGCCGTTCACTGAGCTCAATCCTTCCCCGCTCACTGAACGCAATCCTTCGCCGCTCACTGAACTCAATCATTCGCCGCTCACTGAGCTCAATTCTTCCCAGCTTACCGAACTCAATCATTCGCCGCTCACCGAGCTCAATCCTTCCCCGCTCACTGAACTCAATCCTTCCCCGCTCACTGAACTCAATCATTCGCCGCTCACCGAGCTCAATCCTTCGCCGCTCACTGAACTCAATCCTTCCCATCTCACTGAACTCAGTCATTCGCCGCTCACTGAGATCAATCATTCAACGCTCACTGAGCTCAATCGTTAGACGCTCACTGAGCTATCGTTCGACACTCACTGAGCTTAATAGTTCGATGCTCACTGAGCTCAATCGTTCGACTCTCACTGAGCTCAATCGTTCGACACTTACTGAGCTCAATAGTTCGACGCTCACTGAGCTCAATAGTTCGACGCTCACTGAACTCGATCCTTCGACGCTCACTGAGCTCGATCCTTCAATGCTCACTGATCTCAATTCTTCCCCGCTCATTGAACTCAATCCTTCGCTGTTCACTGAACTCAATCCTTCGCCGCTCACTGATCTTAATCCTTCCCCGCTCACCGTGCTCAATCCTTTCCCGCTCACTGTGCTCAATCCTTCGCCGCTCACTGAACTCAATCCTTCCCCGCTCGCTGAGCTCAATCATTCGCTGCTCACTAAACTCAATCCTTCCTCGCTCACCGTGCTCAATCCTTCGACGCTCACTGATCTCAATCCTTCCCCGCTCACTAACGCCACACTAGCATGTTTGTATGCTGTGTTTCCGATCTTAAGCTTAAGAAAGATCGGAAATAGTTTAAATTTCACTACATTTTAAATCTCTCACACACACATACACACACACACATACACACACACACACACACACACACACACAACACACACACACACACACATAGTC
>JAECMU010004296.1:0-10215 GCA_016106625.1 Dracogyra subfuscus | reverse complement strand
ACTCGTCGTCTCGTAGCATATGGTATTATCTAAGAATCGATCCCAAACTGACCGCGCATAAAGCGATCGCTTTACGACGTCCCGCCTCCTAGCCTAAAATAAGTGGGGTGGTAATAAAATAAAATAAAAGAGAATCAAGGCACAGTCATAGATGTTCTTCATGTTACCAAACCTAGCGGGCAGCATGGCCCAGTGGTACAGTGCCCGCCTGCTGCGCGGTCGGTCTAGGATCGATCCCCGTCAGCTAACCACTGGGGTTTTTTCTCGACATAACCATATGTTCGACGCCAATATAACCGTACTTAAAATGTGTTGAGTGCGTCGTTAAACAAAACAAAACAAAATGTTACCAAACCGGGCCCTCCATTTTAACTTTAAAGACACCTTTTTCGTATATATTTGGCGCAACTTTACCCGTAGGCCAGTGTCGTAGCCAAGGGGTCACGGGTGTGGGGGGTGTCACTATACAGGGTGTATGGTAATCACTGCGGTGTGTGGCAGTCATTGTACAGTGTGTCACCATGGCTGGTGTATTTTAACGTCTGGGTCTGTAACTGTAACGTATCAATGTATATGTATATTAAAAAGAAAGAAAGAAATGCTTTATTTAACGACGCACTCAACACATTTTATTTACGGTTATATGGCGTCAAACATATGGTTATGGACCACAGATATTGAGAGAGGAAACACGCTGTCGCCACTTCATGAGCTACTCTTTCCGATTAGCAGCAATGGATATTTTATATGCACCATCCCACAGACAGGATAGCACATATACCAGTCGTGGTGCACTGGCTGTGACGAGAAATATCTCAATGGGCCCACCGACGGGGATCGATTACATGTGTATATGTATATTAATGCGTTGATAGCTTTTAATGAATTTACTTCTGTAAACACCAACAATAAATAATAGAAATCCACATTGAATAATACATATACCGTTCCTGTTGTTTATTAAGAAAACATAATGAGTAAGGTTCGAACGTTGTGCAGCTGCCAGTCTGGCAGTGTTATAATATAGCGTATGTTCTATGACGTCTGTTGCCATATCTGTAGTTCACGTCAGCGCAGACACGGTGTGATTTTTGCATTCAGATCAGTGCGACTGACCTCGGTGGCGTCGTGGTTAGGCCATCGGTATACAGGCTGCTAGGTACTGGGTTCGGATCCCAGTTGAAGCATGGCATTTTTAATCCAGATACCTACTCCAAACTCTGAGTGATTGCTCGGCAAGGCTCAATGAGTAGGTGTAAACCACTTGCACCGACAAGTGATCCATAACTTGTTCAACAAAGGCCATGGTTTGTGCTATCCTGCCTGTGGGAAGCACAAATAAAAGATCCCTTGCTGCTAATCGAAAAAGAGTAGCCCATGAAGTGGCGACAGCGGGTTTCCTCTCAATATCTCTGTGGTCCTTAACCATATGTCTGACGCCATATAATCGTAAATAAAATGTGTTGAGTGTGTCGTTTAATAAAACATTTCTTTCTTTCTTTCTTTCTTTCAGATCGGAGTGTTTTATTTTTGACTGGAACCGTACTAGTCTAGTCAATCTACGCAAATATTGGCCGAACCCGGACGGGATTTTCAAATATAAACCATATGTGTTGGAAAGATGCATACCGTGACCACCAACACATACTAACAGTTTAAGAAATGAAAAATGCGTAATTTAAGAATTAATATTAAAAAAACACGTAATTATTCCTGGTAAGTGGGGGCAGCCATTTTATTTCGTTTTCGTCACATTCAGTACTCTAGCTTGGAAGGAAGTGACATCAGCTCCTACCACAGTAATTTACAAGGCACTTCGCTTTGATCAACCTGACTTATAAAACAACATAAATGCCTTGATAATATAATCAACTATTTAATTAAATATATTTCAGTTTTCATTACCAGAACGAAATGGGGTTATAGTATTTTTCTCTCTAAACAACAAAAATAACAAAGAAAAATGCATTGATACGTTGGAGAAAAAACGAGTATACATATATATATATATATAAATATCCGGATTTCTATTTATTACAAGAAAATTATAGTTCAAGCGCGGATCCAAGAGAAATTCGAGGTGCTGGCTTACTGGGATGGATATTATTACAGAACATTGCGATGCATATCTGATTCGTCATCCCGCAAAAATCAGGTGTAAATATGTAAATAGGCTCTTGGCGAATCCTCCAAATTGCCGACAGGTTAATGCTCATTTTACTGCCTCAAACAGATTTGATTAGCCAATCAAATTTCGTGTTATATTCAGTAGTGTAACTGAGTCTTTATTTTTAGGGGGCCAAAGGGGGGGGGGGGGGCAGACCTTCGTCCGGGGGGGCCAATGGTGTATTTACTGGGTACAATCAAATGTAAAATGGGGGGGGGGGGCAGTGGGGGGGGGCCGACGGTTTGAATGGGGGGCGCTACACATTTTACAAGGATTTCAACTAGTTTTGTAGGTAGAATAATGAAAATACATGGTAAAAATGTATCAGATTAGCCTATTTTGCCCGAATATCCATAGTGTGATAGTCTTCGCCCGAATTTAAGGATTTGCTCCAGCATCAGGGCGCAGTTGAACCCCACCCCGCCCCCCACCCTATCGCATCCCATCCCAACCCATTCCCAGTCTCGTACGCTTATGCCATGGTCGCAGACACACGCACACAGCCATCTGCAGGCTAATCGTGATAATGGAGGAGGTTTTTCAGCAAGATAAAAATGAACACTTCTAAACTGAAACGGCCTTCTATAAACCTAACTGTATTGAACTGAATTGTGACTTGCCTGCTCGACTAATAACTAAAATGAGAAGCAGCTGTATTTTAGCAGATTGCTCACTCATTGGTTTTCACAACTCGACACGTTTCCATAACAGTTCAGACGTTAGAAGCCTTTTGATTTCAGACGAAGTTGATGTTCTGACGTCATCGATGAAAACTGACGAGCGTTGTCACTGCTAAACGTATCACCATATGATATCCGGATTTCTGTTTATTACAAGAAAATTATAGTTCATGCGCGGATCCAAGGGAAATTCGAGGTGCCCAAAAAAAATCCAGTGTTTAGAAAACTGCAATGCGTTTAGTGTAATAGCTTGTTCAGCTATAGATAAAGATATAGATAAAGCATACCAAAGGTGCCATTTCTAAATGTTACATCCCCTCTCTGAATATTGGAGGTGCCCTTTTCAAAACTCAATCCCTCAATAGAAAAATCCTACTTCCTGCCCGTTAGTTTAATAGGGAAGGCTAAAACTAATTCCCCATGTCACGTCACATAATTGAATCATGCCTATATATAGGCCTAAGCATTAATGTGACATGTTATTTGCAGTAGGCCTATATTCATAGCGTAGGCCTATGAACGGAACTGTAGGTCTAGTTTGTATAAGTTGTGATTATGTACAGCGACAATCAGTCACTTGCTATTATCAAGACATTTCACCGGTAACATGGGCGTTCGATGGGTTCGACTGACCCCACCCCCCACCCCTGAAATCGCTTTTTTAATAATTTAATATATCTGAGATTGATATCTGACATTATTGTATTTACTCAACATAGAAATATATCGCTACAATCTATTTTGGAACCCCCCTTTTCAAAATCGAACCCCTCTTTTCAAAATCCTATGTACGCCCATGGGTAAACTTATTATTATTATTTAAAATTATATTTATTTTATTGGCTATAGCGAAAAGATCAATGATATAAATGGTTTGTTATTGTAACCATTTAGGGCTTGAAAATAATATTTTCACTTTTTAAAATCAGTTTTGTATGCAGACCAGTACGGAAAATGGCAAAACGTTAAATTCGTCTGCAATAACCTTATTATTTACAATCAATATTTCACTAAATCTGTTCTAATGTTTATATAACGTAGGCCTATAATGTCCATATTAAAAATAACCAAGAATTAGATTTGTCCATCTTTAGGCTACGTTCTAAGTTCTAAGTTTTTGACGTACACATTCAGAACAAGCTGTTGTAGCGTACGCCTGTCGCAGTCGCAGTCGCAGGGACCGGCCTTGGCCAGATCCCTCCGTCTGAGACAGGAAAGGTGTAGGGGAGGGTAAGAGAGGACCGCCTGCACTATCAGGTTCAAGGGAGAACCAGTAGTCCAATCAACTTGGTGGCAGGTGGGGGTTATGTGGGTGCTATTGAATTTTGATACCCCAATGGGTGTGTCCGAAAATAGGTTATAAGCGCAATTTAAATGTAGGAATTTTGGCGCAATTTTGATGGTCGTTCTAAATTGAAACAGGAGTGAGAGCTAGAATTTGTTCATTAGTAATCCGAAAGAGCTCTTTTTAGGCTACTCATTTCATCTTCATTATATATCATGGGTGGACCAGTTTCGGTGAGCATAGGCATTCGATTCTAAATCATATCAATATTTATACACAGACAGTTGTTATTCAAATAGCTACCTTTTTATTATTATTTCTACGTTTCAAATGAGCACTAAACTGTCCGCTATGTAGCAAAGATCACTGTACGTGCGTCAAAACCTGTTGCATGCATCAGCAGTAAATATTGTTAAATACGTCACCTGTTTCGGTGAGTGAAACGTTTAGTGGTATAGCTTACAACCAAAACTTTCCAACACAAAACGTTCTAGTGTTTTAACAAAAACATGTATGTTGTTCAACAAAACATGTACTTACAATAATTTATAAAAAAAAAAAAAATATTTTAAGACAAATTACAAAATGGAGTCTTCGAGGACCAATGTTAACGGACAACATTTTAGGAAGACTAATATAATAATTCTGATTCTTGCAATTGTAATAAAAGTTGAACAAACGAATAGTTATAATGGTAAAATTGTTTGGTTAAAACATATAAGCTGCATTCACAGTTTTTATAAATATACAAACAGATATCCAGAAATATATTTATGTTAAAACATATAAGGATCATATATTTTTGGCAAGTATCTGTAAAGAGAGTTTTGCCAGCAGACGACATGACAATCATGTGACTTCAATAAAAAATTATTTTTTTTACAAAACACACCAACAAAACCCCTCACATAGACCTTTATCACAGCTCTATTTCCCCTTTATCGTTTCATTAAAAAAGACAGTCGTACTACTACTAATCAATGTTAAATGTTTATCAACAAATTATTTATTTGTGTATTTATTTATTTATTTAGGGCCTACTTATTTATTTATTTATCTTCTTTTTTTTCTTTTTTTTTTCCTTTTCTTTTTTTTTTCACTATCATTTATATCAGATACATACAACTTCACTAATATTTACGAAGTTTTAAAACATATTCTGTGTGTATCACCATTGATGGTACTGAATATTTAATATCACAATATACTGATGACACTACTGTTATTCTTGATGGATCTTCTGAGTCTTCGAACAGTAAATATTTTTAAAAACAAAACAAACAAAACCCCAACAACTTTGAGGCTTGTTTTGAAAGTTAAAAAACCCAAATCAAAACAACAATAAATTTAAAAAAAAAAAAATGTTTGCCATACTTCTTTTTGTCCTCACCTATTTTTACTATACTACATTCATTCGTCTTAGATACCAAGTGTTGTTCTTACTACATTATACACTTTATATGTTAAGCAGGTGGGGGGTGGGGTGGGGGTGTAAACATAATTTGAGTGTTGATAGACAAACCTTTCCTTTATGTCCTTTCTTTCCCTTTTCCCTTTCTTTTCTCCCCTCTATGCTCGTTTTACCTATCAATTTTGACCCTCAGATCATTTAAAAAACAAAACAAATATGGATATGCTTGCGCATGAAATGAATACACACACACACACACACACACACACACACACACACACACACACACACACACACACACACACACACACTTTTATATATGAAATATGTTATAATTTTATTATTATTGTACATTGTAAGACGATGATTCGAGGCACTCCAACCTTGAGACTGCCAGTGATCTCGGGTAATATATTTAAAAAAAACCAATAGTATCTGTCATTTTTATACATATCTGCCCTACTAGGACAGAGCCATCCCTAGATTAGAGTCCTTTACAGGTGCCCCTTTTGTTTTGTTTTTAATTGTATAACTGCCTTACCTAGACCGAGTCGTCCCTAGAACAGTACCTTTTACAGATTCAATTTACAAGTTCTTACAAGTGCCCCTTTGTACCGCTTTCATGTATATCTGCCCAACCTAGACAAAGCCGTCCTTACAATAATGCCTTTATATATATATAAAAAAATGATCAAAGACAAATTATAATGAAATATATAATAGTAATACTTACATACGAAGCTGTTTCTTGGGTTATAATATTATGCAAAACAATGCATAAAATGCACTTGAAAGAGTTCAGAGATGGAAGTTATGGAGGGCTGACTGGGATCAGTTTCAACATCTATGCAGCACTCGACTGCAACAATCTGCCATTGACGATGATGACGATATCATGTCCTCTTTCACTTCCATCTTAAAAGAAACTGCGGAAGAAACTATACCCAAGACTTCGGCAGTGCCGAAACGTTTCACTAAACCATGGTTCAATGAATCATGCAAAGATGCTATTAAGGAACGAAACAGGCACATTGAGAGGTTTAAACGGGAACCTACCTGGGAAAACCTCTCTGCCTATCGTATTGCTAAGGCAAAGGCCCGCAGAGAGATCAGACAAAGGAAGAAAACATCTTGGAGAAACTATGTCTCCAAGTTGAATTTCCAAACCTCTGTGAAATCTGTGTGGAATAGGATCCGTAAAATCAAGGGAAAAGAATCCAGTAGTACTGTTCGTCATTTGTCTGTCAATGACACAAACGTCACATCTCAACGTGACATCGCCAATGAACTGGCAGACAACTTTTCTCATAACTCCTCTTCTGCTTTCAGCTCAGATGCTTTTACATCTGTCCGTACTAAAGCTAAAAAGCAACCTATTAATTTTTCATCTGAGAATGCTGAAGTATACAACAGGCCCTTCTCTTTGGAGGAGTTGCAGGGTGCTCTTCGAAAAGCCCATGATACTTCGGTGGGAATAGATGAAATACATTACCAACTACTAAAACACTTACCCAAATCTTCTCTTTTAGTTCTTTTGAACATCTTTAATCAAATCTGGAGTTCTGGTGACTTTCCTTCTGATTGGAGGAAGGCTATTATAATTCCTATTCCAAAGCCTGGCAAGGATCCTACTGACCCTACCAGTTACCGCCCCATCGCTCTCACAAGCTGCATCTGCAAAACTATGGAACGAATGATCAATCGTAGACTTGTCTGGTTTCTCGAGTCCCACAAATTGCTTACTAACGTGCAATGTGGGTTCAGATCCAGTCGAGGTACGATTGATCATCTCGTTCGTTTTGAAACGTTTTGTCGCGAGGCCTTCATCAATAATCAACACCTGGTTTCAGTGTTCTTTGATTTGGAGAAGGCCTACGATACCACATGGAAGTATGGGATTTTAAAAGACCTCCATGGTATGGGTCTAAGAGGTCTTCTTCCAAATTTTATTTCTAACTTTTTAAAAGATAGAATCTTTAAAGTGCGAGTGGCATCCACGTTTTCAGATTCCCACTCACAAGACATAGGGGTGCCCCAAAGTAGCATCCTGTCGGTTACCCTATTCTTAATTAAAATTAACAGCATCGCCCAGTCTTTAAAACCTGGCGTCGATTGCTCACTATACGTTGACGATTTTCAGATTTGTTACAGGTCGTCCAATATGAGTATCATTGAGCATCAGTGTAACATTCTCAATACAGCACAAATTGAAATTTTTAGTAAAAGTCAGTATCTATTTGTGATATTTGTATTTTTGCACAGTTCTGTACACTGTTTTTATTTAAATCTTGACTTTTTATTATGATGTTGATCATCACCTTATTTGTTTGCATTACAATAGTTTGACACCCAGTAGCTGATGTATTTTTCGTGCTGGGGTGTCGTTAAACATTCATTTATTGATTCATTCATTAATATCAACTGCAAATATTAACGCTTTTATTAAGATGCCCTGTTAACGAGTCTCCTCTCCCCTCCCCTAAAAATTTACTCGTACTAAACCGTCCCACTCCACCCGAAGTGATTGTCGCTTAGTCAGAGCTTCCAGAAAATTATAAAAAGTATAGGCCCGTTCAGGTCCGTTCATACACTGTGATATTAGGCTATATTCACATTCGAATATGCATGTATTTGATATCCTACATCGCAGTGGCAGCCATTTTGAATTCTTGAACAGACTGTAAATAAATACATTGAAGACACTCAAATATATTCAAAAACAGGTTATTAACATTCCGGTCAGCTGTAGGCTACATTTTGAATTCTTATCTTCTTCTTTTCTTTTTGAGTGGAACCAAGTGATTTTGAAGTTGTTCTTGAAGTTCAGAGATATTAAATTTGATTAGTATATCTTGACCAACAAGAAGCATTAGTGGGCATACATCTAATGACGTCAGTGGTCTTAAAACTATAATACAGCGCTCGCATAACAGGAAAATGTTTGTAATGAACTACAGTGTTTATTTCAGTCAAATATTGGGGGTGTTATCTGTCGTACTAAAAGGGGGTATGGGCATTTGTAGGTCCTCCTGGCCTCCAGGGGGCGCTGATGAATTGGGTCTATATCTGAAAATGGGTCAAAGTATACATATATGTGTAAATTTTAACCAAAAGTGCACAATTGTTTTGTTAATCGTCCCATTATTGATAAGTCTAGTATGTAAATATTTTGGGATTCCATCACATAATCTTATACGTTTCCGACCCCAAATCTAGGTTAACGAAGCACAGAATCCTGCTAAATTCGCAGCCTGACTGAAAGGTCATGGTAAACGGCATCTTTTCTGTGAAATATGTTCTAAACAGAAAAAGCACCACCATGTTATTCATCTGGTTAGAAGTAATAGAGTTTGAGACAAAGACTGTCAAAGTTAAAACTACAATATTTTGTTATTTTCACATTTGGGGGTGGGACGTAGCCCAGTAGTAAACCACTTGCCTGGGGCGTGATCAGATTAGGATCGATCCTCGTAGGTGGACCATTTGGAACTACATGTATTACTCATTCCAGCCGGTGCATCACAACTTGTATATCAAAGGCCGTGGTGTGTGCTATCCTGTCTGGGATAGTGCATTAAAAAAAAAGATTCCTCGCTGCATATGGAAACATGTAGCGGGTTTCCTCTCTAAGACAATGTCAGAATTACCAAACGTTTAACATCCAATAGCCAATGATTAATAAATCAATGTTCTCTAGTAGTGTCGTTAAACAAAACAAACGTTAACTTTATTTGTAATAAACAACTACAAATGAATCGATCCCATGTATCTTCCATAATAATTTATGTCTTGTACTAGATAGGAGGGGTTTCCCGAATGTGTGGCTAAATATAGCATGGGCACATCCTTGTTTCTTTATCAGAATGATGCCAAATTTATTTATTTTTTAAATAAATTAAAAAAAATTATGGAGTTATTTGGTTGTAATTTTATAGGCATATTATAGCTTGAAGGGATACTTTTTGTTTCGATGTTTGTTTGTTTAACGACGCACTCAACACATTACAATTACGGTTATATCGGCGTCGGACATATGGTTATGTCGAGAAAAACCCAGTGGTTAGCTGACGGGGATCGATCCTAGACCGACCGCGCATCAGGCGAGCACTGTACCACTGGGCTATGCTGCCCGCTAAAAAAAATTCGAAGTAGAAATTAATATTATTGGCAGGAACCGTCATTATTGTAACTTCTGATACAGAACATTCAAAATTAGTCAATACTGGATCTTTATGAACAGGGTATTGCGTCATTCAGTGCCCATCGTTCCTTCGCTCTGGTTTTCATCCATTACTTCTGTTTATCACAATAAGTTTTAATCAATGTTCAGGCAGATCATGGTCACTCTCTAAGCGCTTGCCTAAGGTGTATGGGTGGAACGAACAAATCCCTAAGCCAGAACAATTCTGTTTCTTTTCAGGGGCGGGACGTAGCACAGTAGTATAGCGCTCGCTCGATGCGCGGTCAGTCTGGGAAATCGGGCCATTTTTCATTCCAACCAGTGCATCACGACTGATATATCGAAGCCCGTGGTATGTACAACGCTGTCTGTGGGATGGTGCATATAAAAGAAACCTTGCTGCTAATCGAAAGAGAGTAGCCTATTAAGTTGGTATAACTAATAACAAAAACAGTAGCTTCATAAATTGGTTAACTATAAATATCAAGTATT
>JAECMU010004290.1:0-22592 GCA_016106625.1 Dracogyra subfuscus | reverse complement strand
GCCAGTATCCTAGACTGACCACACAGTGACCAGGTCATCAGCCAGGTCCAGCCAGTATCCTAGACTGACCACACAGTGACCAGGTCATCAGCCAGGTCCAGCCAGTATCCTAGACTGACCACACATCAGGCAAGCACTTTACCACTGTGCTACGTCCTGCTCGAGTAATGGAGCTAAATGAAAAAGTTTAATATTAAGCTAAATACACAAGTATTTTAATTAAATTTTAAACAATAAATATATTTTTTTAATTCTTTTCACATGCACTAGCTAGTATGTGCAGCTAAAAACTAAACTTTATTGAAGTAGGACCGGCGGTTTGTGAAAAACATTACAATTAAACTTTAATGTAAATGTTAATGCCACTGTTGCTGGAAAATTAACACCTATATCTGTCTCATTTTTACTTGAATTTATGAGACAAAAGCTGGTAAACCAAAGGACAGTTGTTTTCACACAAATCTGCATGACATATTTTTTGTTTGCATATTAAATGTAGAACATTATTTACATGGACATAGTATGCAGAAATTAATGTTGTGTATTAACCCATAAATGGATTATGCATATTTCATGTTCAATTTTCAGAGGCCTGCAAACAAAAGACACAGAACTTTGCTCTACACTAATTCATAAATTGTGTTTACAAATATCTCATTGCTCAAATAAAAAAACATGATGTCAATAGAAACAAATTAAATAAACTTTGAAACACATATTAATGTAATAAGATAATCTAACACATTTTTACACAACTAAAAGTGAATCATATTGTACCATAACCAATGATTATAATCAATTAATTAATTATCAGTCAGTTGTGATCTTGAAATACCATTTGCAATTTAAAAGCCAACTGTTGCAGCCATTCATGTATGGTATTACATGTAACTTGAGCTTCATTTCCTTTATATAACATACAATGTGACTTTTCTCAAACCCACAGATGAGCCTATTCTATTCATTAATCAAATGTACGTATAAATCTGAAGGCTGTAACTTACAGCTGAAATAACCTTGTTCGTTGGCTAATTAATTATAATTGATTATTTATACAGATGAACTTTGGGCCAGGGCAGCAAGAGAAAACAACATGATTCTCATAAAGAAATCTATTGTGCGCAGGTAAACACTGGCATTGATTATCTTTAATACAAATAAAGCAAATAAAGATCAGTTAACCAGAACTTACGCTATGTGTTTATTAGTACACACATTTTGCAATATTATTTTTTTCTTTTCTATCCCACCCCTCCCCCAGTAAACAATAAACACTTATTTTTAAGGAAACAGATTATTAAATGTATAGGACCAAGTGTGTATGGAATTTCAAAGATTAGTTTGAAAAATGAAGAGAATTGAAGTTTGACAACTGAGCTAATTTTAAACAATGTTCAGCGAATGCATCATGACTTTTATATCAAAGGCTGTGGTATGTGCTATTCTGTCTGTGACAGTACATACCAGAGTGTTTGATGTATCAGTCATGGGGAAATAACGGAGTTGGGGAAAAACCTATTAAAGGTGAACAGTCCAATGCATTTCACAGGATCTTTTATATGCACTTTCAGGCCTGTGCAAATTAAACATTTGCATAACCAGAAAAGGGGTTATACCAAAAGGTTTTGCATAACCTGGGTGGGTTTTTTCTTTATAATTTAAAAAATATATATACTTAATTTTTAGAAACACGAGAGTGGCAATGATAAGTAAAAGGTAAATACACAAATGTTTAAGAGATTTAAAAATAATAATAATGATTAGAACTATTGTAATAAATTACCAAAACATAGTGAATGTCAGGCCTGACCTATTATATAAAACACACCATCATGTATGCATAGCTACGTGTGAATAAATAAGAATTCATTGCAAGGCAATTGCTTACCATTCATTTTATAATATTTGGTTTTTTATGTTTAATGTCATGACATTCAGTCGTGAGTCGGACACTCTGTGCCATCTTCCTCATTTGAGGAAAAGTGAATATTGATACTGTCATTGTCATTATCACTGCCACTGTCGTCGTCATCACTGCCACTATCCGATTCGGAATTACAGTTAATAAAAAGGTCACTGTGACTCTGGTTTACCCTGGTTGCTGATCCAGTTTGAGATTGTAATGACAATCACAATATTGCTATTTTTGATTGGTTAAATTCGGTTAGAACACCTAGCTTCTAACAACCAATGGGAATGCACCTACTTTGCAAGATATTATACAAACTTGACTGATTATGTTATGCGCTACGAAAAGGCACTGCAGTGTGAACAAGTCTAATGTTTGTACCCGCAATAAAAATATGTTGGTACATTGCCGGGATTAATCATTTAGTAAATTTTACATGAACAGTAAATCTGTTATGCCAAATAAAATGGCATAACCAATGCACAAATGAAACGGTTGTTCATGCAATTTGTGCAGGCCTGACTTTTCTACAATCAGTGTTTGATATAACAGACAGTACATACAAGTGTTTGATAAGTCACAGGGCAGTGGTTGATATAGAAGAAAACCCACTAGAAATGATCAATCCTGTGCAAATCACACATCTTTTATATACACTTCACCTGACAGTACATTACTTACCCCAGTGTTTGATGTATCAGTCATGAGCCAGTAATTGAGATGAAATAAAACCCATTAAAGGTGATCAGTCCTGTGCATATCAGAGGGATATTTTATATACACTTAACCAGACAGTACAGTACATACCACAGTGTTTGATACAAGTCATGGGACAGTGGTTGAGATGGGATAAAACCCATAAAAGTTGATCCCCATTAAAGGTGATTAGTCCTGTGCATATCACAGCAATCTTTTATATACATGTCACCAGACAGTACATTCCACAGTGTTTGATATAAAAATAGGAATCCTAGTTTGTAAACGTACCACTACCAGTAATCCTGACAATCATTCAAATTTCAGACATGTACAGCATACACAAGAAATTAAACTATCATCAAAAGGTTGCATTGCATAAAAGAAAAACACATGCACGTTTTCAGTTATTGCTACCGGGTACTCCCACCCCTAAAATCTTGCATACATCCAGATAGGTTGTTAATTTCATAAAAACCAAAACTTTAAAAGGCAGCATTTATAGTGATCCAAGATTAACACCACTTTTTCCTTTTTTTTAAGAAAGTCATATGCAGGGTTCGAACTTAACGGTCGCCCGATCGGCCCTGGCGACTGAAAAAAACGACGGGCAACTGACAAACCAAAGTAAAGTTGCCCGCCTGGCGACCAATTTTTCTTTCTTTTTTTCATGTTTTCTCTTATAATCTGTTATTCGGGCAAGTGAAAGTGTTGTCACCACTTGCCCAAATGGCAACTCAAAAAAAAGGTTAAGCGCAGACACTGCATATGGAATACAAAACATTAAAAATCCTAGTATGTTTTCTTGTATGTGCACATGTACCTGTACATATTAACATATACATGTACTCACCAAAACTTACCAAAAATAACCGGACTGTTCCAAATATAGATGCCAGCATTACAGGTAAAACAGTGTTCATGGATAGCTCACTTCCTACATAACGACTAACACATGTAACAATGCCTGTAAAAAACGTGCCATGCCTTCACAGACTTCACAAACAACTGTTAATGCATGAGACACCAATGAGTCATACAAACTTGATCAATATTTTCCTAAACCTCGACAAAATGGTCAGGATTCTTTCCAACCATGTACTTTGCTGCAGTTCCTCTCAGTGTGATTCCCATATGAGTGGAGTCAAACACAAGACTAATTATCTCACTGAATGTCTATCTTAGTATGCGAGAGGACACATTCATCACAAATGATTCATAAAACATTGATACTGCGATTAGTATAGCATAAGTCAAGCAAAGGGTCTGAGAAGATCATCTCAGGTTACAAAATGAAACATAACCAAACTGATTTCTCAAAAATAATATACTCTGTAACTATATATATTATAGAGTATATTATTATATATAAAAATAGTAAATTTCCAGGGGGTTAATTAATTTTTCCAGGACTTTTAAGGGCTTTCCAGGATGAAAATGTAATTTAAGCACTTTCCAGGGTGCGTGCGAACCCCGATATATATTACTTTTTGCCAAAATATTATTTGAGAATACGTACTAAAAACAAGGTAGATCTTAAGTGCCAAGGTTACTACATGTACATGTAGGTGGTTATGGGTTAGAAATCTTTTGAAACTGAAAAAATACATTTCACGTACATTGACACATTTTAAACAGCAGTTTTCTCACTACAATCTTTCTAAAAATCAATCCATTAATATCCCAGATTTTACCCTTCATACCCTCTGGCAGAAAGCCTGATCTCGTAACTATATACCACTATGTATATTTCAAACTAGTTTTTAGGATTAAAAAATCTGCTTACAAAAAATCCCACTTTTATGTTTCTGTCCAGAGTCAAATCACTGGTATCCAGAGGCAGGACTCTGGATGGACATGCTAGAAGCCTTAGTGGTATATGTTAATAGGTTTTACACACACACACACACACACTTTTGTGTTTGTTCAGAAAATTAGAACAAATAATAAAGTACACAACATGATTATTAATATACAAAATATTTTTAAATTATGTTTAACTGTATATGGAAGTAGTAACAATCTGAGAATAATGTACTTTTGGGTTAATTGTCTATTAGATATGTTACATACATGTGACATTACATATATTGCAAACAAACTGCATAGGCTAGAGTCCTAGGACACACAGTGAAATAATTTTGGTCTGAAAAATGTGAGCCCTCTATTAAAGGAAAACTTCTTGGTACCCCTCCAGTTCCTAATTTTTGTTATTAAACCTAAGGCAACACTTGCTGTGCACCCCAAAAATTGAAATTTGACCCGAGGTTAGAAATCTCCCTTTATAAAATCAAAAAGCATTATGTTTGTTTGTTTGTTTAATGACGCACTCAACACATTATAAGTACGGTTATATCGGCGTCGGACATATGGTTATGTCGAGAAAAAACCCAGTGGTTAGCTGACGGGGATCGATCCTAGACCGACCGCGCATCAGGCGGGCACTGTACCACTGGGCTATGCTGCCCGCTCAAAAAGCATTAAGTTCTGTTTGGTCAGAACAAAACAGAAGCCACATTTTGACCATTAATTTTATCGTAAATTTGTCCAAATGTTAAAGGTAGAGTAAAAACAAGAGCCTTATGTATTGGAAAGATACATACCCAGACCACCAACACATACTGACTTTAATACTGACGCATTAATTTTAGAATTAATAAAAAAAGAGATTATTCCTGCTAATTGGGGGCAGCCATTTTGTTTCGTTTAAGTGGCATCTGGTGGTATAGAAAAATGCATATTATTAGGCCTATTGGTAGGATACGTTCAAGCAAAAATGACCACTCACGATACCCAAATGATAATTTTCTTTTCTTTGGGACTACATAATTGGTCAGTTTTGTGATTTTAGATGGCAAAGTCTATTTAATCAAGGGTTTTACAGAATTACTTACAGTAATAAAGGGGGACGGCTGTTAAATTCCATTATAATTTGAGGTTATCACGCAATACCCTGTGATCTTAATAAGAAACACGTCTTTTTAGAGTGTCTAGACAGTGTCTGGGGTTCTGTTCTGGGGACCGTCTAAATATACACTTACCAATCAGGAACCACAGGTACAAGACACTGAAAGAAATTACCAATTAACTAAGAAAACACTGCGATTATTATTTCAGTCCATGGGGTAATTTAAATCATGATACAGTTATTTCAACACTTTGACAAGAGTGGTTTATTTTGTATTAAATATAATATATATTATTGTTGCTAGCTTACTGGGATAACTATTATTACAGAATATTGGGATGCATCTGCAAAAGTCAGGTATGTATCGTTTCCTCAGTTCCAAGACTAATTCCTGACGTGACACTTTAAGTATTACATAACTACCAGCTCGTCAGAGGGCGTATTCACTGGGATGGTACAAAATGGCTGCGCCCGTTATATATAACAGCTGTCACATTTAACCGTTTTATTAATTAACAATAAGCTTATACTTGTTGACATTAAACAATAATGTGCAATATATATTGTTGAATACCAGGTCAAATGCCCTGATTGTGCCTTCCTTTAATCCAATAATAAATGTGTCCATGGATATTTTATAACATTCTGTTTGATTAACAAAGACAATGTTAAACAAATTCACCAAACTGTAGACAATACACTGGGTTTAAAAAATATATATATATATTTACATGCAGCTCAAGCACTGAATCAAGACACCAAAAAAACAAAAACAAAAACTAAACTAAACAAAAAACCCAACCTTTTCTCAAATCCTACATGACAACTCAGGTTAAGAATTAATATAATTTTTGTATAATGAACTACACTGGCAATGTTTTACACTGCAGTGTGAATGCATGAAACTCCTTGAGAATATTAGCTCCAATGTTGAGCGGATCGGTGTCTGCAGCAGCACACAATCGGTAAGAGACACACGGCCAGAATATTGATATTGGTTGAAAAGCGATCAATAACTGAACACCATAAAGTACCATTCATCTTTCAATGACAACCTCTTGGAACGTTCAAGTAAACAGAATACATTATTAAAGTTTTGCAAAAAAACACAAAACAACCAACTTCAATACAAGTATTTATTTAAAAAAAGTAAAATTATACATTAAAAAAAGATAAACATTTTGAAGTACCATGTGCAGCTTATTAATAAAAAAATTTAAAACGTTTTATATGTACCAAAAAAATGTTTGCTGTTGAATACTGAAATGTCAAAACAATCTCTATTTTTCAATTTTAGTCAAACTCCCACAAGAACTCATTTCAGTTCACTTAAAAACAAAAGTACAAAAACCCAAACACTTCTGTATAAAATGTACATGTGCACATCCATACATACCACATGCAACTAAAATTTCTATTACACTACATTAAAACATCCATGTCTGGTTCAATAACTACAGACTGAATTACAGGTAACAGAACACTGCCATCCCGATCTAAACAAGGGTCTCCCCCCCCCCTCCAATACCAGATGGACAAACTTCATGACATGCTTTTCTGGTGTGTTTTCAGATGCCCTGCAAATGACTGGTCTGCAAAGTGTTGTTGTTAACAAAATCAGAACTGGGTTAATCAATGCAGTTTATCACTACCACATATATTGATCTCATGAGGTCGGTGGAATTCGGCTTTGTATAGTGGGAAATATTAACAGGAGGCCCAACAACAGGTCTTTTATCAGTCATCTTCCTGACACATGCAGCAGTTCTTTCATGTATCGGGATAAGGCACATATTACTCATCTAAAGTCAACTGAATTATAAAACTCATTGTTTATAAACCAGATGGAAAATATCTCTACATTCATATTATGATTACTTATAAATAATATAACATAAAATTTATATTAGATAAAACAATAAAACCAAATAATGATGTCTCTTTATATAATTATCAGTATCTAGTACTTTTAATTACTTAAACATGACAAGTCTTAGGAAAAAGCTACAAGCACAATTAATTTTTTTTATAACTTACATGTCGTTGACTGTGTTCATCCTAAGTGATTCTTTAACTTAACTGACAGAAAAATTATTAATGTCCTTTTGCCTTCATTTTTTTTTTAAATATATATATCCGGTAATTACTTGAGTCAATTTCATCTCTGTCGTTGAGCATATTTCATCTGTACCATTTTTTCAAGTCTTTATTTTACCGGAGATTGGGTACTACTACTACTACAGAAGCACAGCAAGTGCTTCTGCCATTGCGATTATTCTTATCACAACAGATGTGAAAGGTCAAACTGATGAGACATAAAACACACTAAAAACTTTGAACCGACCACACACAGATCACACAATGGTGCTTTCAAGTTGGTCACTGGCACAGCCCAGCATCGATGATTAATTTGCATATATACAAACACAATAATAAGAAATCTATAGGTACTAAAGTAGCTAATATTCCATATAATTAAACAAATAATAACAAGCATTCTAAGAATACTGCTAAAATACATGTCTCTTACATGACATTTTATGATCTCACAAATTCAAGGGCCATAACTGTGAAAAATGGGTAAATGCAGTGTCATAAAGTTAAACTTGACTATGACCAGTAACAGTACATAATACGGTAATATACAAAATGTTATCTTGATATGTTCACGGCACTGCCAAAAAAACACACACAAAAAAACCTAACCAGAAAACAAATTTCCATATCTCCAAAGTTCAAAGGCCATACCTCTGTGAAAAATGGGTAAATTGCCATGAATGTTAAACTTGATCTGTAAAAGTAACAGTTCATGATAAAGCTATTAAAAAAACATTTCATGGCAATGATGAAATCTATAGTCCCCTCTGATTGAACCAGCAGGAAAAAACCCAAAAAAAACCCAACAAATTTCAATTGAAAAAAAAAACCACTGTAAAAACTGTGATACACAAATTGAAAATGGTGCATCAAACTGTAGACTCAAACTGAATAGCGTGAACCAAGATTATTGGACGAACACAGAGTCAACAAGAGCAAATTAGGTGTCACTGTTTATTACTGTTGGTTAAGCCATCGGACATAAAGACTGGTAGGTACAGGTTTCGCGAGCCCAGTACCGGCTCCCACCCAGAGCGAGTTTTTATACCCTCTTCTCTTTCACTAACAACTAACTCACCATCCTGGACAG
The DNA here is from genome assembly GCA_016106625.1 of Dracogyra subfuscus. Taxonomy (NCBI): domain Eukaryota; kingdom Metazoa; phylum Mollusca; class Gastropoda; order Neomphalida; family Peltospiridae; genus Dracogyra; species Dracogyra subfuscus. The sequence continues at coordinate 13,892 of JAECMU010004290.1, read as the reverse complement.
ACAGCTAAGGTGTGTGCACTGGACAACGTACTTGAACGGTAATTGGATATAAGCATGGAAATAAGTTGAAATGTAATATTAGGGAATATGGATAATTACTTTTAATGTAAGACTAAGAGGCTTTTTGCCTGAAAATAATAGGAGGGTAATTACTGGGCTAGCTCTGGGTTAGCTGAACATTTTGCCAAATTATCCATTAAACTTTAATTTTTTTTAGAAAACCAGTTATTTTTTACTAAAAATATCAATTATTTCATGAAATTATTTTGCCAAATTAAAGTACAATTTGCCAATTGTATTTTGAAATTTGCACTTGGCTAATTTGACCAGGGCTAGCCCTGAATTATGAAAACAAAATTGACCACAAGCCATATTAAGTGCCCCATCTATATATATTAAACTGCATACAAAAATAGTTATTTTTGTTATTTCCAAAAGACATTTACTCAGATTCTTGTTACGGCAAATCGAACTTAAATTATCAGCAAAAAACAATGTTCATGCTGGCTAGAAAGGACTGTACATGCATGTAAGTGGTTATGGGTTTGAAATGCTTTAAAATTTAACACCGTATTTTAGACTATCAATTATCATCTATCTAAATATTTTAACAATATATTATTTAATTTCTCAAACTTTAGGGTACGCAATTGTCCTCTTTACCATCTGGCAGAAACTACATAATCTATGATTTATATGAATTTAATCAAATAAAAAAATATATAATAAAAACAAATCAACAAAACAACAAAATGAAACGAAAATAAAAAAATAATTTTGTTTGTCCTATCCAACCAACCCATGAACACTGGTCCATATCAAAATAATTTTTACATATTTCTGTGAATTTTGTTTAACCAAATGCCACTCAGTATATACTGGTTGAGACAAGAGAAAAACCCCAATGGTGGGTTCAATCCTGCAACACAAGTGTCATGTCAAATGAGCACTCAATCGACTGAGTTAAATCCTGCAAATCAGATATGTATAAATTTATTGTCCGATAAAATTCCCACTAAAATCGTGCTAATCACAGGCCATCGAATTTCACGGTAACGATCGTTACCGGTAGCATGTCGGCAAAACCACGGAACCGAAATTTCGTTTCCCATGATTATTATGTCGATTTAAAAAAAAAAATAAAAAATATATATATATATATTATTATATTACAAATAATAATGTTTCTCATATAAAACTACTGGAGATAGTTTTCAACACAATCACGACACCCAATTCGGATTTTAGTGTTCGCCATACTTCACAGTGTTCGAGTAAACCCGAATCGGAATTCGACAACGTGCTCAAACCAAACCCGACCAAAAATTGTAACATTGAAATCATGCCATATGCTACAACGAATAATTGATCCAAATGTAAATTGCACATTTGAACCAAAATCTCTGGCGCTAATTATTTGTAGTGTCACTGTTACATTTATGGACCTAAATGATAAAAATAATTAACCTTTTATTACTGTCACTGAAGTCGACATTGCCGATATCATGCACACACTTGAGTATTGAAGGTGGCAATCGAATAAGCTCCACTATTTCCTGTCTTTTCATTAAGGGCAGAAATGACGTAAACTGTACGTGGGGCACGAATGTGTCGAAAATATTGAGTTTGAAAACGTGTCTCTTTCCAGAGGTAGCTTTGGCCGACTCAACGTTTTCAGCCCAGAACTGGCCGTAATGCAAACAGCACTCGCCGTGAGTCGGTGTATATTGGTGATGGTGCAAACGGCCAGTTGGGGACTTGATGATTTTCAGAACTCATGGGCATCATTAAACATCGACAATGAATCTCTACATTTAGTTTATTCAAGGACAGACACAGAGCCTCAGAACAGTCAGTTGGCTGGATTGGAACTTTTATTTGATGTAAAATAAAATTTAAAAACACAGTCACCGAGTCAGTTGGCAGGATTGGAACCTTTATTTGGTGTCATTTAAAATAATAAGTCAGTTGGCAACATTCGAACATATTATCCCACCTGTATTGCATTTTGACAATCCATTGCATTATGATATAAGAAATGGGTTCCCATAACTTGTTTTCATGGAACCTAAAAACAGGTTCCGATGGGTTCCCATGATCTCAGGACATGGAACCCAAAAAGTGTTTCCCATGAAATTTGAAATCCTATGGCTTGTAATCAGCAATGGGAATGTGGCAAAAAATCCTGGATAAAACATTGCCAGTATTTGTAGGGGTGGAGGGTGGGAAGAGTCATTAATAAAATGTAATAGATCGAAAACTGAACAACATTTGACTGATCAACAGTCTTCCTGTTTTTTTTATGTCAATCCAAATGGAATTATTGAAAAAACACATAAACTGTGAACTGGTCTGGTGCTTATAAAACTTTTAGTGTCTAGACTCAAGCTAATAGTTTGAAACAGTAATGTCATGACAATGCCATACAAACTGTCCTTTCATATAAATATATTATCAAAGGGCATGAAGGCCGAACTTTTAAATGTATTTCTGTTAAATTGGTTATTCGTCAATAAATCAAAGTGTTCTATTGATGTCACTAAACAAAGCAAACTTTAACTTTTTAGTACTGTTATTGAACACAACTTTAGTGGAGAGATTAAGACATATATACTGATGGAAAGAAATAAAGGATCACACAGATAGCAACAAGAAATAATGACTACATCAAAAATCAACGCATATTGTCAGAAGTTGACTGGGAACATATAAGCAACACATGCAACACTACAGAAATTCAATCCCACATTACAACTTGGTATGAAATATAGACATTATTATGCTAATAGTAAATTAAATTTGGTCTGCAATTTAATGTGTTCTCTTATTTCTTTCCATTAGTATATATGTAAAGACTATCAAGAGAATCTGTGTACAAAGTTTCAGAACAATCTAACCAAAGCTTTAGGAAAAAGGCTGAAATGTTCAGTGTTAAATTATTTGAAATATAAATAATTAAATAAATAAATGTTCTAACCAAATCATTTTGATTTTAAAATTACAACTTTTTCTCCAATAAACATAATTATATAAAAGGATTACCCAAATGACCCATTTAATTATAGAATAAAAAAAGGTGTGGAGGGAAATCCCATTTGGTCATGTGACTTTAATATGATAAGTTATCCACACAAATGAGGACAATTTGGGTTATTTTCTTAAGTATGTTTTCTTTATTTATGGAGTACATGTATTTAAAACAATAAAGAAATATGTTAAATGGTGGTTGAGGGTGGAGTGAATACTGGTATACAAAATAAATAATTCACATTATTATTCAGTGTTAAATTTTTCATATGATTATTTTCCACTGTTGGTTGTTTTCGTTTTGTACCACTGTTTGATATCACTTCAACACTTGTCGCTTTAAGCCCTAGACTCAATCACTGGCATCATCTGAGACTGGACCCAGCCTAGACATGCCTGAATGTTGAATGGATATGAGCATGACAAATCTGTTTGAAATAGGAATCATCAACCTGTGCACTTATTAGGAACATGTACCATAGTAATGGGTGAACCACGAGCTTGCAGCATGGCAGTACGATAACATGTTTGTGCGATTACAACCTGCCAAGTAAGTAACTGTAGGCCTACTGAAGAAATTTGAAAACACATTGTATAAGCTTAACTCCAGTTATCTCATACACTGTCAGTTTATTTTCCAAAAACAACAACACATGCGATCTCAACAAAACAATCTATTATCAAAGATTTCTTAAATGTCACATGCACAGAAAAACAGGTCAGATGTCACTGTCCCCTCCCCCCACCCCCCCGGCTTGCAAAGGTGAAGGTCACTTTGAAAATTGGCTAAAGTATATATATATATATATGAACTGCTGAGATCGGGTAATAAATAGAATATTAAAAAATAACCACAACAATTAAACTTCAGATTTATTTCTGTGTTTCAATTAATTGTAAATAAATTTGGATGATTTTAGCATGGATCCGTCCGATAATAAACATTAAAATAATGTATGCCATAAAGTATATTAATATTCACAGGTCAATTTAAACTGCTAATAATAGTAATCATTTTTCTCCCTCTTTCTTCTGTTATTTTCGCCTGATTCTTTCAGCCTTCGTTTTCTTGTAGGCATTTTTTATTTGTAAAAACAACGGAACCGTACATCATGTTAAAACTTTCAGCAATTACCAGGTGTTTTTTGGTTTCAACTGTAATTTATCAGTTGTTACGTTCGATTTTCAGTTATAATACAAGATCAAGAAACTGTTCATACAAACACTAACAAGGAACACTGAATTTGTTCATGTTTTTTTTTTTTTAAAGAGATCACCAGTTTGGGTTAAACACTCGTGAAGTTTACAAAACTAAACACATGAACACAAGGCTCAAATTTGGCAGGCGGCAGGCGGCAATTGCCGCTCAAAGCGCACAAAATGCTTTCCAAAAAACCGTTTCACAAGCAGGTTTTGCTTTCCATCTGGTTTCTAAAATTTGTTTCCGGTATATCCCAGAATTCGCGTTTGTCTCGCTATTTCCACATTTCAAATGAAGAACTTAAAATATTTAAAACATTGCTATATTTGTATCGACATCGTAGACGCGGCCATGTTATATTGGTGCGCACACCAATAATGGCAGAATTATTTACCAACAACATTCTCGAAACTCATTCAGATCACATCGGCCGATTACGGTTTTTCAAATCCGAGTTCAGCGACAGCGAGTAATGCAAACGTCCTGAGCTATTTGGATTGGTTCTCGGACTGGTAATTCGGTTTAACATGTAGCGTAAAAACTAGTCTAGCCAAAGTTAGTAAACAACTACTGGTTGAACTTACCCTTATTTATCGATGGAATCAGCCGAGAAGTTCCGAGTATCGCGACTTTCAAAAACGACTACAATGTTAGAGACTACCATCGACCAAGCTACTTTAGAACTTATTACAATTATGGCCGCGGTGGCCAAAAACAGCTACTGTCGAGAAATGGGCAAGTACACACGCAAACTGGTGGGAATTTGAATGCGACCAAGTACATGTACATAATTTGTTTGAACTCTTTATTTTGTATAGATTTAATAAAATAAGTGTAAAATAACAGCAATACCTGTGCTCTAGAACTGCTTCTCAAATTCAAACATTTGCCTCCCAATTAAAATTTGCAAAGCAAAGATTGCCTCCCAATCAAAAAAATGAATTTCGAGCCTTGAAATGTGACGTTTCTAACTACGTTCAGGCGCATGCGTTTGAAAAACTATCGTAATGCGCATGTGCAGTTCATCATATTCCATTTTTAAGCCAACTACATGAACAAATATATGTTTCTTAATTATGCATACTAGTAGTTGCCGAACAATTTATTCATTTTTTGTAAAGGAAAAATTCAATTTGTCAAGCGTTCTGGTCCGGTCCACGTTTTATCAACACACATCGTTCACAACTGATGTAAATACTGATAGGCCATACCTGCACATAGTTTGTAAAATATAATTGTTTTTTTAAAGAATTGATTCTAAATTAACACAATTTATATACTCAAAATTATTACAACTGTTATGGATGGATTATGAATACTATTCACTACAACAGAGGCACAAAAATACTGCATACCTTTTGCAGATCGAATACAATAATTGAAAAAAATATTTTAAGTCAATTTCTACGAGTCATGTGGATCCGATATCGGTTATTTTAAGAAATAAACAAAAACGACTTTGTAAAATTAATGGTTTTAGCGGTTTGTAAACTTTTGTATTTAAATACTAAATTACTTTTTTTCTCAACTTTATTGTTTATAAACATTTTCCTGAACTGTGAAGAAAAACCTCATAAATGAACGACATGCCGATTACAACAAATCGGATGTTAATCACGCGATACATATGTACATACAGTGAAACTCCTCTATTAAGACCACCTGTGGGACTTATGAAAATTGGTCTTAAGGGTGGGATGGTCCTATTAACGAATTACTAACATTTAAAAGGTTTTTAAAATTTTAATTGTATTGTGTATAAAGTGATAATTTTTTTTTTTTTTTTTACTACAAATATTTATTTGAATTATATAATATATTTGTCAACATGAAATGAACCGTATAATATAACTGAGCTCAGTACATCTTGACGTGATTATAGCGACTTCCCGCTGGAATGACTATTGCAATTTGTATAGACGGTGTATTGGTTACAATGCTATTTAATTAACATGTGGAACGCCTGTTCTCGTAATCCGAATGAGTGTTGGCTATAGAGTCTGATGACTGGCTTGCATCTAAAATTTAGATCTGTTATTATTGAACAGCCTTGGGAATGAACAAATATGAGATATTGATATCGTAATTTGGTCGCAATGGCGAGGACGAAATATACGCAAAACGATGATCGGGACTGACTTTACTGGACGTAATCCGCAATAGTGGGGTGGTCTGAATACCGGGTAATTTTTACAATTAAATATGAAGGAAATATTCCGGACTTCTAAAACGTGGTCTGTTTAGTGGGGTGGTCTTAGAATCGGGGTGGTCGTTAGGTGGGGTTTCACTGTATATATTTTATTGATTATTATCCACAATATACATATATTTTCTTTATTATTACCGACTGATACGCCCACCACCACCCCCACCCCCCCCCGTCCCTCCTATTTCAATACATGTGTAGACAAACGTCAACTGGTAACAAATGGTAACCATTCACTACAGCGTATACTATAGACTGTCCTGTGCATAACCGTGATGTGTAGGATCATCCTGTCAGAGCCGTCATCACTACTAGGGCCTATATAAAAACAATTTAATACTCGCACACGCTATATGCCTATATATATTCTTCTCTTTTTTCCGAGTGTTATCCAAAATATAAATACATTTTGTTTATATACAAAATGTACAGAGCTGGTAAGATTTTGATCCCTTATGATCATGGTATAACAAAGAATGACAAAGTAATGAAAAAATACAGCTATTGTCAGAGTTTGTTGGACCCTGATGAGTGACGCGCCACCTGTTTTATTATCTCCCCTATTCTGAGCTAAGACGCCCATTCCGATGAGTAGGAAATGGGGTATTTAGAGGGACCCAAGACGCAATCAGAGATAGGAAGGGGCATCCTCGTATTCGCCATGAAGGGAAAGGTGTGTGTAACAATTTCAACGAGGAAAGGAGATGTCAGTATGCCCATGTGTGTGCTGTGTGCAAGTCGCCACATTTTCAAATTAAGTGCAGAAGATTTCGCAATACATCAGAGGAAGATAAACGTCAATCATCAGGGTGACTGGGTGCTGTTCCTTTTCCAGTGAAAGTTGACATGTTAAAAGCCTTATTAGCCTTGCATCCTGATACAAGTTTTGTGAAATTCCTAGTGGATGGTTTTTCTTATGGGTTTGATACAGGCATATTGGACAAACCAAGTGTTTCGTGGGAATGTGGTAATAACCTGTCAGCCTGAAGAAATGTCAATACTGTGTCTACCCTACTTCAGCGGGAGGTAGATATGGTATATGTTATTGGACCTTTTGAACAGGTTCCCTTTCCATCTTTTCGGATAAATCCATTAGGACTAGCTGAAAGTAAGTACTCTAAAAAACAAAGGCTTATTGTAGACATGTCAGCCCTACATAATGAGACAGTACCCAGTATCAATGAACTTATTAAAAAACAAGAATGTTCAATGGCCTATGTAAGAGTAGATGACGCTATTAAGGTGATACAGGAATGTGGCACGGGTACTATTATTGTGTAAATTTGACACTAAAAATGCTTTCAAACAGGTACCTATACACCCATTGTTATGGTCATTACATGGTATTAAATGGAAAGGTCTATATTATTTTTTCACTCAACTGGTATTTGACTATCTATCCCAGGCAGTGTGTTGGGTAGCAGAACATAAGTATGGAGTACCGTGTATTATGCATTTGTTGGATGATTTCTTGTGCATAGACAAAACAAAGGCCACAGCTGAATGTCCATTCGCCAATATAACTATGCTATTTAAACAGCTAGGTATTCCTTTAGCAGAAAGTAAAACAGTAGGGCCCACTACAGTATTGGAGTATTTGGGAAATGAATTAGACATTGTGAATATGCACTCTAGACTGCCTAGCAATAAAGTAGAGTGAATACTGGAAGTTATACATGCATGTAAAGAGAAAAGAAACCTTACCAAGCAACAACTTCTTTCCCTACTTGGTCACCTTAACTTTGCCTCTCGGGTAATACCACCAGGTCGTGCATTTGTGTCCTACCTCATTAATTTGTCTACTAAAGTAGATGGATTATTTGACTTTATCACTCTAAACTGGGACACTAGAAAGGAACTTGCCATGTGGGAACAGTTTTTAGTGTCTTGGAATGGGAATTCAATGTTTAGAAATCAGCATCATACTTCTAATTCTGAATTAACTTATTCACTGATGCATCGTCCACATAGGGATTCGGTGGATATTTGGACAAGCAGTGGTTCTGGGGTAGATGGCCCCCAGAGATAGTAGCAATGAGGAAAAGATCTATGGCATTATTAGAACTGTACCCCATTGTTATAGCGGCGGTACTGTATGGGAAAGAAAACATTTAGTATTTCATTGTGATAACCTAGGAACTGTACATATTTTGAAGAAAGGGCGTTCATCCTGCCTGCAAATTATGAAACTGATGAGAAAGTCAACCTTACAGGAAATGGAATGTAATTTTTTAATAACTGCAAAACACGTTCCAGGAACAGTGAATAACATTGCCAACTCTCTTTCTCATTTTCAGTTCCATCATTTCCATCAGCTAGCTCCAGAGGCAGAGCCCCAGCCCTGCAGATGTCCAACGTTCGACCAACTTATTTGTTAGAGTGAGATGCAGAGTTGTTGATGGGTGCATCAGTGGCATCCTCCACTATGGAGGCATACAGGACCGGAATTAACAAATTTAAGAGTTTTTTGCTCAATCATTTTCTCAAGTGGCATGTGTCTTCCCTGCCAAATGTTAGTAAGGAAAAGATTATGTTATTCATCACTTATTGTTACACTAAGCTAGGTCTAAGCTACTCTACCATTAAACTGTACCTTGCAGGTATCCGTTATTTCTATATTTGTGCAGGCCGACTACATGACCTGACTTTAGCAGGATATTATTCAGAGAGGATACAGTTGATACTCCGAGGAATTAAAAGAACGCAGGGACAAGCAATACCCAAAAGGCCGCCTATTTCTACTATATTATTGAAGGCCATGTATCAACATTTAGAAGCAGGTCTGTTTTCCCCATTTTGTAATGCCATGTTGAAAGCAGCTTGTACAATGGCCTTTTTTATTTCTTCGATGCAGTGAATTTACTGTCAGAGGAAACTTTGACCCTTCAGTCAACTTGAGCTTCATTGATGTGAAAGTTGTCCCAGAGGAGTGCAGATACGAACAACATTTAAAGACATCGAAAACAGACCTCTTGCGTAGAGGTGTCTTAATTAATATTTTTGTTAACGGTAAAGTGTACTGTCCAGTTCGGGCTATGCAACAATATTTGAGAGAACATGGGGCTCACATTCATGCTAGCACATTACCTCTCTTTCTCTGTGACAGAGGTCAGCCGTTGAGCAGGATTTTATTTGTAAATAAACTTAAATCCATGTTGCAGATTTGCAGGAAAGATGTTTCTTTGTTTAACACACATTCTTTCAGGATAGGTGCTGCATCCACAGCAGGGCATGTTGGAGCAGAAGATCACCTAATACAAACCTTAGACCGATGGTCTTCTCAGGCCTATGTACGTTACATTCGAGTGTCCACAGAGACTGTTAAAACTGCACAAATGCAGATGAGTTATGCCTAATAGCTATGGATAGAGTTTATGCTGTGGGTGTAACTTACAAAATGACAGTCACAGATGTTCCATTTATAGGCTTAGGAACAGGTTTATACTTCAGGTATATAGGTGCATGTAGGCCTCGAATGGTTTACACTTACAGTATAACCTCGATTTACCGCCTACTGTGGTACCTACGGCATTTTGGCGTTATATCGAGTTGGCGTTAAAGTGAGGGTGCCAAGGATGCACCACCAAACATATTTTTCTTTTGATACATCTTATGTACTAAATGTCATACAGTTTGTTTAAAATGACAATAAACAAAAACTGGGGAAAAAAGGTAACATTAATTTTAATTTTAATTTGTCAACCAGCAATGAACATTGGAAATATAAAAACGTAATCATGTACAGTGAAACGGTAACAAGTAACGAATTAACTCGTTTACTCTTGTTTGGAAAGAAATCATTGAATTTACATCAGACTCAACTGAATGTGGATTACCTTCTATAAACCGAAGAACTGTTTTGATTGCTTTGAGCTTTGCAACTAACTCATCAGCTTATACAGCTTACACACAATAACAGTTAAAAAGGATGTTTCTTTATTTATTAAACGTGGGTCATACTTGATTAGGACTAAAACAACTGATGTTACGTATTTACCCAGAATGACCCGATCAAATGCACCGATCAAATCCCTTATTGTCGTGTGATCATCAAACCGGCTTTTTGTCTTGTACCACTACATCTTTGAACTGCGGAATCACTGCACTGACAACTAACTGTACCACAGTGGTGTTGTCAATCATTAGACAATAACAAAAGTAACAACTCCTGTAGAGCTTAATTACGGCCAATGTACTCCTGTCAAGCTGCTTGATTACAGCTAATTGAAGCACAGGCAATACAATCGAGGGGACTGTAACATCTAAAATGCGTTTTGTTCAAAAACATGTTTGGCGGATGGCAGATAGCGAGGGTGGCACTAAATAGAGGGAATTAATCAAGAAAACAAACAGTACTTGGAAGAAAGTTGGCGATAAATCAAGGGTATATTGTATTCATATAATTACTACTATTATTCTATTATTTAATTTTATTACTATATACAACTTGGGGTTCTCAGATAGTTTCACTATCTTCTACTTTGGGTACTTATGTCTTTGTACCCGAAGTTGTTAATAAACATGATACATGCTAGCTAAGGACACATATACAATGTATACTTGTATGTATATTGAGCATTTATTATGTTACGTATTATTCATTTATTTTGACAGCATATACATATACCTATCATCTTGCGAAGCACTGCAAGTACTACCAGTGCCCATACAGTCCGCATATACATGTACCTATCATCTCGCGAAGCACTGCAAGTACTACCAGTGCCCATACAGTGCGCAAAACATTGTAAATAAAAACGAAATAAATTATGTTTTATGTTGTTTAATAATTAATATATTTAATTACTAAATACTAGTAACCAATACAGCAATTAAAGCAATAGTCACCAAATGATGACATTTATTATTGTTACATACTTACTAGTCTATGATGCATTAATATATGTTCTCTGGTAAAGCTGTATCCTAACGGGCTGTGAGCTATAATTTTAGAAATCATAGATTTCAACTGTTGTATCCTAACTGCATGCCAGTAGGATAGGGCTTAAGAAACCCACGAAACTGTTGTCACTATCACTTTGTGTTTAACTTTCAGATTCATGATGATCTGACTCTAGACTCATCCATTTTGTTCAATGTCATCAGTGTTTTGTTTGTGGTAATATTCTATATTGCTGAGTGATCTTTAGCAATTGACACACACAGATTTGTGGACGCTTTGATCCATGCAGAGTGAGCATGTCGTAAGTGTAACCTTGTCTTTGGTGTTTCTTCAAACTGTATGCCATAAAGAGGCATTTGTTTCAACTAAATCCTTCTTTTACCATTTTAGTTCAGTGCAAGATTTTAAGATACTATTCCGCGGGATATTCATTTGGGAATTTTTGGGGCACGATTTAATCGGCGGATACTGGAAAAAGGGACAGTTGATTTGTCATTATTGGTACCTGTCTGTTCTTTTTACAGCAAAGACTTAAGTTATTTTGGTCAACATACTTTAATTGTCAGCCACGATGTAATTTGAAATGAAAACGCCACAGGAAGTATACACTAAGTACGAAAGGTCAATTACTAATATGCGTGACATCACTTTTTACAATGTGAGTTCCAGCAAAATTGAGACTACAAAAAATCATACGCACTATAGATGAACTTTGTGTTGGACTATCGAGTGCCCCGCGAACTGGTTCGAATCCCACTAGTAAACACTTGTGGGGGTTTTCATTCGTAATCAATTATTCAATTATTTAATTTTTTATTGGTGCATTAAATCTTATTATATTTGACTTCAAAACAGCTTGTTTTTACTACAAAAAGCTTCGGACATGGTGACCAGCGCAAGTGACACTGTTACTGTCAAGTTACAAATTTGTACTGGACAATGACCATGACCGGCCGCCCATTTCATGGCTTGCATGATTAATAAATCAATGTGCTCTAGTGGGGGCATTAAACAAAACAAACTTTCGACTCCTGTATTAAAAATGAGATTTAATCTGTACATTTTAATTGTAATATGGAAAGAAACATTTTAATTTATACTTGATTTCTTTCTTTTTTTAAATGTTATTTGAAAAATAATGATTAGCACAATTGTATTAAATTACCAAAATATAGTGAATGTCAGGCTTGACCTATTATATAAAGCACATCATGTGTGCATAATTACATGTGGACACTTGAATTGTTGACACTGTCACTATCTGATTTGGACTTACAGTTAATAATAGGGTCACTGTGACTGGTTTACCCTGGTTGCTGATCCAGTTCGAGATTTCAATGTCTATCACAATATCATGGTTTTTTGATTGGTTAAATTCGGCTATAACAACCAATGGGAATGCACCTACTTCATAAGATATTTATACAAACTGTACTGGTTTCGTTACATGCTATGAAAAAGCATTGCGTTGGTAACAAATCTAATGTTTGTACTCGCTAAAAAATATGTTGGTACCTAGCCGGGACTAACTATTCAGTAAATTTTACATGCACGGTAAAGGAATAAAAAGAAACATTTAAAAGACGGTATCTCCCAAATATATATATTTATTAAATCATTGTTAGTGACATTTGTATAGTTTTATCTTGAATCATGAATGCAAAACGATAAAAAAGGAAACTTTTTTTTATCACATCCAGACTATCAGTAAAATAAACCCCACAAATTGTATATATTTTACATAAAGGAATAAATAATATATAAAAAAGAAATAAAAGTTATGAATTTCAATTCCCATATATGTATAAATAGTACAAGAATTCAGTACTGTGTCCTGAAAATTAATAAGATGGCACCGCTGAAGCGTTTGACAGGCTTTTCCCAACCCGTTAGACAAAGAGAGTAATAACGTCATCACTGACTGGTTGACATTTGACCTCTACTGGCTCTTAGCGATAACAGTACTTAATTATGGCTGTTCTGCTCACTCCCACTCACTCCTACTTCTTAACAAAAAAGGTGGAAACCTTTTGTTCATTTTAAAATCCTTTATAATTATTGGATACACTACATTGAACAGTCAACAATAAATACATTTATAGATTATTTCAGTAGATTTTATGCTATTTTTAGCAGTTTGTAGACCTATTGCACAAAAGCCACTTGTTTCGGACTATGATACTCATACTGAGATACTCGGACCCGACAGAGCTCGTACATAGGTGTTGACAGGTGTTGATTGTAACCAGTTTTGGCAGTTGCAAATTCTGGGTCCTTTGTTTTAATTGGAGTGTAATACCTTTATGGCTCTCTCAACCAATCTATTTAATATCTTAACCAGCTCAGCAAATTTGACAAATGTGTAGTCTACTCAGACTACTGGTAGTTGATTCAACGATTGACAGTCCGATTTCACTGACGATATACTTGGGCAGAGTTTAAAAATCACAAACGTCTGAAACATCAGCCATGTTGACCACTATTTATTTATCATTTTAAATCATACACCAGATCACGATGTCTTGGCAGGCCAGTTCACTTGACGGAGAGGACTT
>JAECMU010004289.1:10027-21307 GCA_016106625.1 Dracogyra subfuscus | reverse complement strand
CCCGGTGCCCCCCCCCCCTCCTCCTCTGTGATAAACTGTTATAATAAATTTAATTGCTAAAACAATTCCCTGTGGGCCGGGCCTAACCTTCAATCCTCCCCTTTTCCACTTACCAGACAGGACATAATCAGTTTTATTATATTTTTTTGGCTGCCCCTACAAAATTAGTGTCTAAATTTTATTATGTGATTATTTTTTATTTTGGATATATTAAATTTGGGACGCACGATCTGAAAACTCTATAAATTTCCCCCACTTTTTTGTGTGTTTTTTTGTGTAATTTTCAAAATTGTCCAGTTAACTTTCTGTCCAGGAACAGACTTCTGGCTTTCCAGAGCTCGGCCCCGGGATGGACATGCTTGCAGCTCTAGGCATATAAGCATGCTAAAAGTTTACCCGATTCCGATAAACCGGCCAAGGTGGTGTCGACCAGGGCCCCGTTTTACGAAGCGATCTTAGCGCTAAGATCACCTTAAGTGCATTGCTACAATAGGCACATAAGGTGATCTTAGCGCTAAGATCGCTTCGTAAAACGAGGCCCTGAACAGGGCGGCGGGACGTACCCAGTGGTAAAGTGCTCACTCGATGCGCAGTCGGTCTGGGATCGATGCCCGTCGGTGGGCTCACTGGGCTATTTCTCGTTCCAGCCAGCGCATCACGGCTGGTATATCAAAGGCTGTGGTATGTACTATCCAGTCTGTGGGATTGTGGGATGGTGCATATAAAAGATGCCATGCTGCTGATCAAAAAGAGTACCCATGAAATGGCAACAGCGGGTTTCCGCTCTCAAAACCTGTGTGGTCCTTAACCATATGTCTGACGCCATATAACCGTAAATAAAATGTGTTGAGCGTGTCGTTAAATAAAACATTTCTTTCTTTCTGAACAGATCAGGCCCTTTTAATGGCCTCTATAGTCAACCTAGGGAGACATTTCAACACCTACTAGGTCCCCTCAACGAGCTGTTCTCGGCACACTAATTTTCCAAAACTATACGTAGCTCCCCTTTCACTTTTTGACGGACCGTTCATAATTGCGTCTAACTTCCTTCACAAATTTTTTATTTTTTTTTAAATATTTTTTTTTTCTTTAACGACGCACTCAACACATTATAATGACGGTTATATCGGCGTCGGACATATGGTTATGTCGAGAAAAAACCCCAGTGGTTAGCTGACGGGGATCGATCCTAGACCGACCGCGCATCAGACGGGCACTGTACATGCTATGCTGCCCGCTCCTTCACAAAAATGCGCACCATTCCTCTTTGGTTTAATCCTACTGGACATTCCAAATTCCATAGCACCATACCACCCTCCCGCTGTTACCGGGCCCGGTCGGACTGCTGGTGTTCCCTTGCACCTACCACCCCACCCCACCCCTTTCCCGTTCTGGACGGAGGAACAGGCCGAGGCCTGCACCTGTGCCAAGGACAGGCGTGCGGTACAACAGCTTGCTCTGAATGTGCACGTTAAACAATCTGACCTGACCTGACCAGACGGTGGTGTCGTGGTTAAGACATAGGACATAAGGCTGGCAGGTACTGGGTTCGCAGCCCGGTACCGGCTCCCACCCGGAGCGAGTTTTAACAACTAAACCACTAACCCGCTGTCCTGGACAGACAGCCTAGATAGCAGTGTGTGCCCAGGACAGCGTGCTTTGATTTAATTGGACATGAGCACGAAAATAAGTCGAAAATAAATAACAAGACGAGGTCGGTGTTGGCCTTTCTGTTATGGTTAAGCTGTCGGATTAAAGGCTGGTAGGTACTGGGTTCGCATCTTGGTAACGGCTCGCCATCAGAATGCGTTTTAACGATTCAGTGGGTTGGTGTAAGCTCACTGAACCGCCGTCCGTGGCGTCGTGGTTAAGTCATCGGACTACATGCTGGTAGGTATATGGTTCGTAGCCTGGTACCGGCTCCAATCCAGTGCGAGTTCTTAAGGGCACGGTAGGTAGGTGTAATGCCACTACACCCTCTTCTCTCTCACTAACCACTAAACAACTAACCCACTATGCTGGACAGACAGCCCAGATAGCTGAGGTGTGTGCCAAGGACAACGTACCTAAACCATAATTGAATATAAGCACGAAACATAAGTTGAAATAAAATGAAAGATACTTCCGATACGTCGTATTCTTCTGTGGTTGATCATCATGTTCATAGCTGATAGGTACTGGGTTCGAACCCAACCAGAGGCTATGTGGATGTTATAATTAACATCGCCATCTAAGTAGCTTAGTGGGTAGATCATCATGTTCATAGCTGATAGATACTGGGTTCGAACCCAACCAGAGGCTATGTTGGTGTCTTAATCACCAGCTTTATCTAAGTAGCTTAGTGGGTAGATCATCATGTTCATAGCTGATAGGTACTGGGTTCGAACCCAACCAAAGGCTATGTGGATGTTATAATTACCAGCGCCATCTAAGTAGCTTAGTGGGTAGATCATCATGTTGATAGCTGATAGGTACTGGGTTCGAACCCAACCAGAGGCTACGTTGGTGTCTTAATCACCAGCTCTAAGTAGCTTAGTGTGTAGATCATCATGTTCATAGCTGATAGGTACTGGGTTCGAACCCAATCAGAGGCTATATGGATGTTATAATTAACATCGCCATCTAAGTAGCTTAGTGGGTTCGATCCCAACCAGAGGCTATGTTGGTGTCTTAATCAACAGCTCTATCTACGTAGCTTAGTGGGTAGATCATCATGTTCATAGCTGATAGATACTGGGTTCGACGGTTGTATTTTGAAACGCCCGAGTTGTGTAGAGAATACTTAGTGCATAAAAACGCGATTTCCTAGCATATGGAGTGTCAAATTGTAATAAAGTGTCAAATTGTAATAAAACATTTTTGTTTGTTTGTTTACGTCTAATCTACTCTAACTTAATCTTGGGGCCGAAATATGTACCACCAGACCAAATTTGGCATATTATTTTCATTAGTTAGTCGATCCACAGACTTGTGAAATTACCCATATATTCTTGTAAGTACGTTAAGTGCGTTTTTGGAGCAATGGCGCTAAAGTGTCGTTTTGTAATAAACTTCACTTTTTATTGTAATGAAAACTGCTTTGTATTGTAATACTGAGTTGAAGTGATGAAAAGTGCCCTGAATTGTGTAATAAACTAGCTGACTTGAATTTTAACAAAGAATTGTTCATTCTATCTTAAACACACACACACACACACACACACACACACACACACACACACACACACACACACACACACACACACACACACACACACACACATGCATGTGCATGTATGCGTATGCGTATGCGTATGCGTATGCATCTGTATGTATATGTATATGTATATGTATATGTATATGTATATGTATATGTATATGTATATGTATGTGTCTGTATGTGTATGTGTTTGTGTATGTGTATGTATATGTGTATGTATGTATATACATTTCTTTAATACACGATAT
The DNA here is from genome assembly GCA_016106625.1 of Dracogyra subfuscus. NCBI lineage: Eukaryota > Metazoa > Mollusca > Gastropoda > Neomphalida > Peltospiridae > Dracogyra > Dracogyra subfuscus. Next base: position 17,860 of record JAECMU010004289.1, on the reverse strand, counting down.
TAAAAGACTCGAAGAAGGGGATATTGCAACATCTGGAAAATGTTCCATAAATTGTTTACAGAATAAAATGTTGGTGTTTCTTCCATCCACTTAGGTCCTTTTCGGTGTTTCATCAGTTCCTTTCGTTGTTTAGTCGGTTCCTTTCGGTCCTTTTAGGTGCCTTACGGTCCTTTTCGGTCTTTCGTCGGACCCCATTTTGTAATAAAAAACGACCTATTCTGTAATAAACATAGGTACCCATTTTGTAATAAAAAATAGGTACCCATTTTGTTATTTAAGAAATGCCCATTCTGTAATAAAGGCTTAAAACGTCAGAATACGACATAGATGTTAAATATATTAGTATACAAATTGAAACAATTTTAAACTTTGTGTTTAGATTTTTTTCAGTGGTTGGGAGTTCGTCAGGGGTACGAATATGTCTTAAGGTTGATTCTGTAAGTGAACCTATTCAGTTTTTCCATTCATCCATTACTCCAGACCACACGCTCGAGGTGCTTGTGTCGCAGGATCGAACTTCTGTGGACACACAAATTGTTTTGTTTTGTCTGTTCCAACCAGTACCCTAAAACTGGTATACTAAAAGCCCTGGTATGTACTATCCTCACTATTGAAAAGTGCATATAAAATATCCTTGCTGTAACCCATCGTGTGGTATTATCTATAATGATAGGGGCGGGACCTAGCTTAATCGGTTGAACGTTCGCCTGGGGGACTTGGGTAACAGGATAGAACCTCCTCGGTGAACACATCAGCTGTGCTTTTTACCGTTCCAACTAGTTCCTTCTTCACCCCCACCCCCACCCACCCCCCATTACACCACCACTTCAACATTATAATCTAAGTGTAGATATATGTAAGAGAAAGTAACCTACATGAATGTGTTGTAAAAGCCGTAGAAGCTGATTAAAAAGAGTGTGTTTAATCGACAACTACTTAAGCTGAAATACACTTAAACTAGTATCCGTCTAACACTCCCTCCCCACACACCCCACCCACCACGAGAAAGTGAACAATACACATAAAACACATGTGATCATTCAGCCGATGGCTGTGGAAGTTAATTCTACAATTATTGTGTACAGGTACTGTCCCTTATGCATGACAATAGGAACTATTTAAGTTAATTCATAAATGTGCTAATAATATTTCGATAAGGAACAATGTGTATCAAACCCGATTATTTATTTTTTACATAAATTATAAGCATGTACAGGTACTTCCTCCAGATGTCAACACAAAATATTATTATAAATGTATGAATTCACTGAAAAATAAACGTATGTTTTGAAAATAACTGAAAGTCTCCTTGAATAATGAACCTTTTCAAAGAAAAAAACCACCTTGTTTTCAAAACTGTATATTCATAGAGACACAAGTTGTTTGATCAGGGTTATAATATCCAAAGACTCCTGAAAGCTTTCAAAAAGTTTTATGGTCGACACTGTGAGGACTTTATGGCTGAGGGTTGTGCTCATGACGGGTGCCACCGGTGGGGCAGGATATGCTCACCTTTCGCGAACACCTGATATTATTACCGTTTTATGGTGATTCATGAGCTCATGCCATCAGTCATATGTATTCCACTGATCTCTGTCCTGGGCACATTTGGTTTCGCAGAGCTGGTCTTGGGAGTGGCAGTCCAGTGGTGTGCTAGATCTCCTTGGGGACTGTCAGTCCTAAGGACAAGTCACCCGACGGTGGAATAAAAACCGTTATTAAAACTATATATTCACAGAGACACACACAGATAAATACAAAGATGAACACACAGACACACACACACACACACACACACACACACATACACACACACACAGAGAGAGAGAGAGAGAGAGAGAGAGAGAGAGAGAGAGAGAGAGAGAGAGAGAGAGAGAAAATGACTGACATATATGCAGAGAAAGCAATATAGACATAGATACAGATATAATGAGACATACAGAGAAACGGTGAGGGACAGAGAGAGAAACAGACAGACCTGTGTTGCGAAAAGAAAACAAAACTGTCATCGTTTCTAACAAAGAAAAGTTCTCCTTGAATAATGAAACTTTTTATGGGGAAAAAACCTGTTTTCAAAAATATATATTCACAGAGACACACACGGATAGTCAAAACAACAGACACACAAACACAGAGAGAGAGAGAGAGAGAGAGAGAGAGAGAGAGAGAGAGAGAGAGAGAGAGAGAGAGAGAGAGAGAGAGAGAGAGAGAGAGAGCGTCTGTTTGGTTGCGTAACATTTATAATTTTCTTTTCCCAATACAACGTATTCTAACATTATTATTATGCACAAGCAGGATGTCGTCAGAGGACTGCCGAGATAGAATAATGATTAGAAACCGTCCTTCAATCAACATGTTCAGAAAGGAACATCAAAATATTATGTTTTCAACTTGCCGCTTTAGCGGCTACTTTATCAAAGGATCTGAAAAAAGAAAATTGATGTGTAATCTATAGTACAAATAAACAACATTTAGTTCATTTACTTTATTGTTTAAGCTGTAAGCTTATCAGCACAGCATATATACACAGTATGTATAAACGCACAAGAGAATTCAATTATTATATTCATCACTTACACGCTTTTGGTCATATGTATTCCACTGATCTCTGTCCTGGGAACATTTGGTTTCGCAGAGCTGGTCTTGGGGGTGGAAGTTCTCCTATATACGTTGCAAAAACGACGAAGTGATTATTAAATACGGTTTTTGTCTTTTACATTCTAATGAAATCGACATACACTGAAAGTATTAAAATTCCATTTAGTGACTGGCTTGAGGCGGGTGTTGAAGCCCAAAATGTCCCAACTACGGAATAATGTGTTGAAGCACAAAACTAAATGAATAACAGTACATATATGTATGTATATTTGTATGCATGCATGTTTATTTTGTTTAACGACAGTTCTCGAGGACATTGCCATCCAATTACCAATTATTAATAAATAAAACAGTTGGTAATGTTTACATTAGTAGAATGGGATCTCCAATATGCACCAACCCACAGACAGAATAACACATACCACTGACTTTGATACAAGTCGTGGTGCATTACCTGGAACAGCTATGTAGATGTGTATGCATTGATGTATGTCTGTATACACGTATGTATATATTGATGTATGAATATCTATATATTGTATGTATGTCGATTTTGACTATTACATATATAGATATTACTGCACTAGTGTAGGGAATAATTAAATCCTTTCTGATCTGACAAATTGAGGGAACAGGAACCTGCGGCACAGAATAGCACGCTAATTGAAGACTAACTACGATGCGCTTTGAGCTATTGAGGCATCCACAAAAAGGATGCTATTTAACTCAACCACATGCATAGGGCCCACCATCTACGCTGTCAAACCCTCTTACGTGCATGATAGTGGGCAGACCTGGCACTGGCTAGTATATATTGATGTGTGAATACTATATGCCACTGTATTACAAAATGACATGTACCCGTGTGTCGTTTTGTAATAAACTGAAATAATTCTGTTTGCTTGTTAAAACTGATAAAAGTTGGAATGGGAATTTGTTGCCCATGTCCTGTTGAGCACTGACAGTGATTTTGAAATATTAACAAACAACATACCATATGCAAATGAAGTTCATTACAAAATGACACTTTAGCGCCATTGCTCCAAAAACGCACTTAACGCACTTACAAGAATATGGGTAATTTCACAAGTCTGTGGATCGACTAACTAATGAAAAAATATGCCAAATCTGGTCTGGTGGTACATATTTCGGCCCCAAGATTAAGTTAGATAGAGTAGATTAGACGTTAAAAAAATATATATATTACAATTCGACACTTTATTACAATTCGACACTTTGAAAAATGTACCAGAGTGTCATTTTGTAATAAACTGAAATAATTCCGTTTGTTTGTTAAAACTGATAAAAGTTGGAATGGGAATTTGTTGCCCATGTCCTGTTGAGTACTGACAGTGATTTTGATATATTAACACGCAACATATCATATTGAAAATGAAGTTTATTACAAAACGACACTTTAGCGCCATTGCTCCAAAAACGCACTTAACGTATATGGGTAATTTCACAAGTCTGTGGATCGACTAACTAGTGAAAAAATATGCCAAATTTGGTCTGGTGGTACATATTTCGGCCCCAAGATTAAGTTAGAGTAGATTAGACATAAACAAACAAACAAAAATGTTTTATTACAATTTGACACTTTATTACAATTTGACACTCCATATGCTAGGAAATCGCGTTTTTATGCACTCAGTATTCTCTACACAACTCGGGCGTTTCAAAATACAACCGTCGAACCCAGTACCTATCAGCTATGAACATGATGATCTACCCACTAAGCTACGTACAATTCGACACTTTATTACAAAACGACACGCAACAAAGCTACATGTTCGACTATTTTGATTCTTGTTATTTTGATATCCTAAGTTCATTTTATTGTCTTACCTCCTGTCTCCCTTGTTAATATAAAATGAACTTAAATTGAGCCTATAATTAAGCTTGGGTCAGGTCACATGCCCCAGGTGTAGCCGTTTGGGGTAGTACCCACTCCCCTACCCCTATGTTTTTTTATTGCCGCTATTCCCCATCCCTAAAAAAAATCCAAGCTATATTGGCGGCATTGATTTCTTCTGATGTCTTTGATGTGTGGTACTGGAACACTTTGATGTCGACTGTTTCAGATGTAGCCTATCCTACTTGGAATTAAAAGGAAAGGAATGCTTTAAACGACACTCCAGCAAATTGTTGGGTTTTTTTTTTCAAAAAGAAAGAATAATGTTCATGGTACATAAATTAAAAAACAAACAACTACAAGTAGATAATTTTGCAGAAAAAAATACATTATTAAACAAAACGGAGCTTCATTTTGAAATTACTATTTGTTACAAATGTTTGGTTTGAATACATTGCCATTACGTGATGTAAAAAACAAATCACATCCATACCTCCATGATCATAAACAATGAAATACATAAGGGTATCCCCAATATTAAGAGTATTATTGCAAATAATTGTGGAATAGTGTTCAAAATATTGTTGTATTGCTGAAATATTAATGTATGTTGAATTATTAAAATTGAATGTTATGTTTTTCAAGTTCACACGCTGATGAACATCAAAACCGTTTTACCCACATAACATCAACAATATACCATTCAATTCTTAAATAATACCTGTACATTTCTGAAATGTACTCATTTACTCAAGTATATTTTAATATTATCTGAATCAAAAGAATGTTTTGTTGCTGGTTACTCAGCAGCTAATAGGTGTCAAATATAGCGTATTTTTGCGACATTAGAAGAAACCATTGCCGCCATAATATAGTCTATTAGTTTTTGTAATAGTACCAAGGGTCTGTTACGTGTGTTTTCCCATAGATAGGACAGCGCATACCACTTGCCAGTTGCAGATATACAAAAGAATACCCGCATTTGTTAGAACTAAAATTCATATAGTATGTGAATAAATTAAAACAGTGTTACCATGCCATCTTTAAATGTCAAGGCTGTTATAGTCCGGTACACTGTGTCTATATTATTACTTTCGTACAGAATGTTTGGGGATTTGCCTTATATGTTTGACACATAACAGCCTCTGAAAAAACAGTACGCTGGGCTGTCCTTTTCACAAATGTTCTAATATTCTAATATCTTCTATCTTCAAGGACCATAATTCTGTCATGACTCTCAAACTGTTGAATACGATGTGATGTTTCTTTCGCATTTCATTGATATAAATTGATTAAATCAAACTAATGTCCAACATCAAAACCAGTTATGTGAACACTAGCGGTCGACATTGTACATAGTTAAAGGGACATTCCTGAGTTTGCTCCATTGTAAGATGTTTCCGACTAATAAAATATTTCTACGATTAAATTTACACATTGAATATATTTTCTTGTTTAGAATATCAGTGTCTGTATATTAAATGTGCTTCTGGTCGTCTTGATATTTGTCAGGAGCCTAAATTGGATTTTGTCTTCAAATTATTTCGTACGTATAAAAAAATATTTTTAGGAAATAAAATCAAAATTAACCTAGTACAAATATTAGAACGATCAGAAATACGTTTACTATACAGCCACTAATATTCTAAACAATAAAATATATACAATGTGTAAGTTTAATCGTAGAAATATTTTATTAGTCGATAATATCTTAAAACATTGCAGCAAACTCAGGAATGTCCCTTTAACCGTTAATGTTCACGTTGTTACACTAGCTGTCAACATTGCAACCGCTAGTGTTAAAGTCAATTTTGTGAACACTAACGGTTGTATTGTCGACCGTTAGTGTTCATATCGTTACACTAGCGGTCAACATTGCAACCGCTAGTGTTAAAGTCAATTTTGTGAACACTAACGGTTGCATTGTCGACCGTTAGTGTTCATATCGTTACACTAGCGGTCAACATTGCAACCGCTAATGTTCATTGTTACCCTAGTGGACAGGTGAACACTAGCGGACCCTACAAGGCATGGGATTTTTAATGTAGGTATTCTCTAGCGAATCGTCCAAAACATTGCGAAAAATGCTTGTTTTTAAAAAAAGATTTGTACTACTGAATTGGTTTTCTTTAAAGTTCTGTTCTGTAATGTAAAAACAATTGTGTTTACAAAGGAAGACACATGGTGACAAGATAATCAAATAAAGCAGAAAGATTTTTACAAGTCAGTTTTTTTTAAAGGGACATTCCTGAGTTTTCTGCAATTTTTAAGATGTTACCGACTAACTGTAATAGAGACTTTTTAACGATTGTAATTACATATCAAATATATATTTCTGCATAAAATATTAGTGGTTGTGTATTAAACGTGTTTTTGATCGTTCTAATATCTGTACTTGGTTAAATTTCATTTTATTTATTAAGACAAAATCCAGTTTGGGCCTCTTAAACATATTAAATATACAGACACTGATTTTCTAAAAAAGAATATATATTTAATATGTAAGTTTAATCGTAGAATTATGTTTTTAGTCGAAAATATCTTACAATACAGCACAAACTCAGGAAATATACTTGTCTCCCTCCCGATGTATAATGTATGCCATTCTTCTTCACATCTAACCTATGGACTTTTTGTTTCGTTTTCTGGTGTGTTTAAAATGGTTTATTTTCTTCCTAGAATTTTGATTGGATATTTCTGAAACGTGGTACAGGAATTCTTTGGGGTAGTCTCCACAAACTAGCAAAATGAGAGAGAGAGAGAGAGAGAGAGAGAGAGAGAGAGAGAGAGAGAGAGAGAGAGAGAGAGAGAGAGAGAGAGAGAGAGAGAAGAGAAGAGAAAGCCAGAAGAGAGAAAAAGCGGATATATATCCCATATTATATTTACATGAACATGCATGCTTAGTACATCACCAATATTGCTTTAAAAATTAAAATACTCTTGAAGCATAGAATTGTAGCCTACTAGTGAAGAATTTTTTTTAAAGTTTTGTTCTGTAATGTTAAAAAATTGTGTTTACAAAGGAAGACACATGGTGATAAGATAATCAAATAAAGCAGAAAGATTTTGTTTAGTCAGTATTTTAAAAGGGACATTCCTGAGTTTGCTGCAATTTTTAAGATGTTACCGACTAACATACTTTTTAACGATTGTAATAACATATCAAATATATATTTTTTTTGCATAAAATATTAGTGGTTGTGTATTAAACGTGTTTCTGATCGTTCTAATATTTGTACTTGATTAAATTTCATTTTATTTCTTAAGACAAAATCCAGTTTGGGCCTCTTACAAATATTAAGACGACGAGAAACATATTAAATATACAGACACTGATTTTCTAAAAAAAAAGAATATATAGAAGAAGTTTAATCGTAGAA
>JAECMU010004286.1:0-14526 GCA_016106625.1 Dracogyra subfuscus | reverse complement strand
AAAGCAGACAAAAGCAGTTAGGGCGCCATATTGAAAAGGACGCTGCTAATGTGGATTCGATTTCTGGTGTCAGAGCAATAATAGTAGATGCCACGGGAATTATACATAGGATGCACAGTGAGAACCTAATTTTCGATGAAATGTCACATCAAGTCCTGCAGCAATTCCTGAAGAGTCGATAAAGGGTGCAGAGCGTGTGAATCGGGGTTCCAAGGAGGATGTTGTTTTCAACCAGGTAAAGCCAGGTCACAGAATAAAAAAAACTGGAAGGGGTTGTTGGCGAGCATTGAAATCAAGAACAGTCTCACTAAGTATCTCGCAGACAGTTGGAAAGAAGAGAAGAATCATGAGAAACTTGGTAAGATCACACTGGTAGTGAATTCCGGTGAACAATGTTTTGAGATAACAAAAGAAGTTGTGAAAGAAGTTGGTGAACTCTGAGCTACACACGAGGAGGCCGATACGCGGATCATGATCCATGCAAGACATGCAGCAGCCAAATACCCAAAGGTTGTTGTAATATTAGATGATACTGATGTATTTGTAATCCTCCTTGGACTGAATTCAGAAATCGGTTCTCGGATCTTGTTAAGGCATGGGGAAAAAATATCTTGGTCAAGATGTATGTACCTTATTGGTCACTAAGCTACACTTCCAAAAAGTCCATCAATGTTTTTTGGACCCCTCAGGTACCAGACTAACCAAAAATCATTGTTGGATCTGGTCACCGTTTTGGTAGTCAGATTCGGTCTGGCTCATGGACTATAAGATCGAGGGAATTCCATAACATGCTTAATTTTTAAAAGTTAGAACTCTTCATGTTTATAAGTTAAAAAAGTACGGAAAAATAGACTCGTAGTGATGAGGCTACATATACGACGACTGTATAATGTATTTTTTAATTTTATATAAACGACCGCCGTGTATAGAGACTTGGCAAATGGGGCCTGGCTATATACATGGCAAATAATAAAAAATATATTATTAATTTCATACGAAAAATAATTGTGAATAAGCTGAAATAAAATATAAACATTCAGAACATGAATTTATCATTTATTAGCAGAGGCTATATATACAGCTTTCATATATATAGTCACATCGTATATAAACATTGTCTAATTCGGCGTATTCTTTAAAAATGTAACAAATCCTATCCCAAGTCAGCTGTTATGGCATATTTTGTATAATAATGAATTTTACAATGTGGAAAATGAAGGTGTGTGTGCTTCAGATGTTTAGAGATTTTCATGTATGACTAAAGATAAATTTATCTACAGATGCAAAGGCCTAACTAATCGGGATTGTTGATGTTTAACATGCATCTGTTGCTAAAATAAATGAATGTATAAGCTTATTATCATTCAGTACATGTTTTTATTATTTTTTAATAATTTATTTCCATTGTTATTGTTTTTCTATTTACCCTACGTTGCATAGGATGGTTAAGTGTTCTCATTACATGGGCTTGGTAAATCGTTTTGACACTGTGGTTATTCGGGGTATGTCCGTCACATGACTCATTATGAACTGTACCCATAATTCAATTATTTTTATAAATTATAAAAAATTTGTGTGATATGGTGGTTATGTAGATGGTTCAATAAAGTACTTTTGGGTACAAATCAAATATATATTGTCATATAATTCCTTGTTTGGTCAATAATTAGGTCAACTATCTGTGAGAGAGTGTGTTTAATGTTATAAATCTAGGTCACATGGTTGAGTTCATTTCCACGAAGTGGGTGCATTGGTGAGGAATTCATATTGTTTCTCACTTAGGAATATACAATCATTATTAGTTAAAACTTTCTATGTTTACAGATTATATTTCAAACATATTAAACAGGGAAATTATAATTCATTTGTGCTATGTCTACTGATATAATACTAACGCTGACAAGATACATCCCTGTGCCCCTTGCACAAAAATACAAAACTTGAAACCAGAGTGAAACTGAAAAAGGTTTTTATCCCCACTTGTGAAAGACTGTTGCACGCCAGTGTTTTGATAGCAATAAACATAAAGACGTTTCCTAAGATGTCTTTATGTTGGGCGACTGGCTATAACCTTGAGTTGGACACCATACTAATTATGAATATATATATAGTATTCAGTTATAAATCATACTGGGAAGTTAGGAGGGTAGTTACAAAACGAGGTCATGGCATAGGGTATGATCATGAGTTCAGCCAGTCTGGCCATTTTCTTTCTTTAAAATATGATTTTTCTATTATATATATAACAATACAATATTATCAAAGAGATTAAAGATACATGCCCACAGGCCTGTGGCACTGGAACAATATCTGGAGTGGGTAGCAATCTCTGGTGGGACTATTGAGTTTTATTTTTATATAAAGCAGAAAAGAAAAAAGATAATCAAAATAAGAACAGAAAATCTAATGTTTATAAATTTATAATGTTGGTAAAATTAATGCCAGTGACAGGGAAAGAAGGAAGTGTGTGGGAGACAATTGTTAAAGAACTTTAGAAGGGTGAGTATTGTCATCACTGCAAAACAATGCGGGCAAGGTTAAAAAGAAAAAAGAAAAAAAAAAGTCAAATCTTACATTAAAGGGACATACCCTAGTTTCAGTTCATGAAAATTAACATTAAGTTTAGTTTAATTTACAAACCTGTAACACATTTTGATAAAGTTACAATTGAGTGAAGCATGAGTCTTTGACTTTGAAATGGTGAAATACCCTCTAAAATAGAATAAAACTCGACTACATAACTGTTACTTCTCAGAGGCACGTGCCTTTTTAAGAACATGAGAAATGCATTTTGTGGTATTAAACAACATCAGGATGACCAAAAACACTTTGAATGTACGGAAATGGATACTTTAAACAATAAAATTTAAGTAAAGTATGATTTCAGTTATCAAAAAACGCCTCTAAAAGTCAAAACTATGTCTCAGTCTTTAAAAACTAGGGTATGTCCCTTTAAGAATTGTTCAATGTCTCCATAATTGAACATTTATAAGCTTCTTTTGTCATTTTCAAATTATTTTGATGTCTCATCATATTTTTTAAAAATTGTAATAAAAACAAAAGGGCATTGGGTCCTAGCTGTTCTGGACTTCATTTGTTCCAGCATTTTGCCAGCATATCTCGAAAACTCAGATACTGAATGATATACATGTAACTTGTTAGGTTATTAAATATGTAAACATTATGTACTGGTACTTACATTTCACACTTTTTGTACAAAAATATATGTATAGTGTATATCTTAGACTGTAGTAAATTCAAAGTAGAAGTAATGCAGTAATGATTGACGTCAGTGTGACCATCCGTTTTCTGAGGTAAAATTTGCACTAAAAGAACACAATGGGACCGGATAATTTTGTCTGGTGTGGTTTAGAGGGGTTTCCGGTTTAGATGGGTAAAGTTTAGTGGTAAAGATACGCAAATCATGGGACTGTGTAAAACGTCCGGTTTTGGGGGAATTCTGGTTTACTGAGGCGTTTCATTGTACTATTTTATCATAAAGAACGAGATTAAAAAAACATTTTGACTGAAATGTAAATATGTTACTGGTGAATATGTATTTAGATTGACAAAAGAAACTGAAGATTGGCAAATTTTTTGGAGAACAAAAATAGCAACCCAGGGCCAGCCCTGCACTCATACATGTATATCCTTAATTTACAGGATCTTATATCCTTCTTGGGTTGACTACAGGACTGCCACTCCCTGGACTGGTATAATAAACCAAAACTGGCACAAGACAGAGCTCAAAGGAATGTCTTATTCAAGTTTTGATATATGTGTGTGTGTGTATACACGTATATGTATGTACATATATGGCTGTAATGCATGCACTCATTAATCACTGTTAAAAGAGTGATAAATATCAGGTGTACATTTTGTAGCTCAGCAATAGTGCCCCTGACACAAATGTGTTCAGCCATTGGTTTAGGTCCACTCATTTCCCATGCCTGATACATCAAAACATCTTTGAACATAAAAGAAACCTTGCTGCTATATGGCATCTAATGATCACTGACTAAAACAATGTGCCAGGATATTACTCAACACACATTATTTGTTTTTCTTTGCACCAAGTTTTCCAATACCGCTCACTACTTTGAGTGGATAGATCTATTTGCCCAGTTAGTATTATTATTCCTGTGACTTTCTACATTGATCAAATGTCTGAAGCTGATGATCCGAGATGTCATAATTATTCGGATCAGTCAATCTGTTCACTGTGACACCGGAGAGAGATGTATTGGAATTTCCAATAAATACTCAAGAGAGACAAGCGATCAGTTGACATTCAATTCACGATGGACTCGCGTGAGATGGCAATAGATAGCATGGACCTGCCTGGCAGAGATGAATCAATACCGCCAACTCAGCAATTTCTTAATTTAATATGACAGCAGCAAGAAGCTGGTAGGATGAACGCAAGTCTTTAATTAGTATGGCAATGACAATGTGAGTGTAATGTGAGTTTGACTGTAAGAAAGTCAGGTTCACAGCAGTCACACCAGAGCGTGAATGAATGACACCCCAGCACGAACAAAAAATCAACTATTGGGTGTCAAACAATAGAGCGTGAATGAATGACACCCCAGCACAAACAATACATCAACTATTGGGTGTTAAACAATAGAGCATAAATGAATGACACCCCAGCACAAACAATACATCAACTATTGGATATCAAACATCAGAGCATGAATGAATGACACCCCAGCACAAACAATACATCAACTGTTGGGTGACAAACATCAGAACGTGAATGAATGACACCCCAGCACAAACAATACATCAACTATTGGGTGTCAAACACCAGAGCATGAATAACAACAGCCAAGTCAGTATTGGAAAGTTTGACCTATACCCCTCTATATCAAATGCTCTAAAGACTAACCCTAACAGAACAGAACAGAACTTTATTTCACTCAAAGCCACCATCCAGTGGCATCAGAGGAGTACATTATATATACATATACACGCATACGTTAAGTGACAAGTGTTTATAACAAACAAATAAGTAAGATTAAACTATATAAAATGGGTTTTCAGGAGGTAAAGTGGTTATTTATAATATTAATAAGTTCACAAAGCTTTTTCACTCCATACCTAAATCTACCCTAACCACTGAAAGGGTGGCATGAGTTGAACTCATGCTCTAGGATCATCTTAAAGGGAAGTGGGTGTAGGAAGACAGTCACATATAACAAGAAGTGGGGATTTTTCTCCAGGGTCATGTTCCTGGCTATCCAGAGACAGGGCCCAAAATGAACATGCCTGAAACCATAGTGATTATAGGTCATGTTAAAAAGTCAAGAAGTAGGGGCAAATAGAGGATTTCAAAAGCATCCAACATCATATTTTTTAGATTTCCCACCAAAACCTGTAAGTCTTACAATTTAGAATTTCAGTGTATATTTACTTTTCTAAAAGAAGGATTTTATTACACAGGACAATCTCTCTAAATCAGCAGGCAGCATAACCCAGTGGTACAGTGCCCGCCTGATGCGCGGTCGGTCTAGGATCGATCCCTGTCAGCTTACCACTGGGGTTTTTTCTCGACATAACCATATGTCCGACGCCGATGTAACCATAATATAATGTGTTGAGTGAGTCGTTAAACAAAAAAAACAAAAACAAAAAAAATCTCTCTAAACCACACACCCATGGGACCAAGAAAATAGTCCAGAAGTGAGGGTGTCTGGTTTAAAGAGGTTCTGTACAAATATTTATGAACAGACTGTGAAACACATCCTGTATTGAGGGAATTCAAGGTTTCAGGAACGGGATTAATCATTCCAACTGACCAAAGGCTGTGGTATGTGCTTTCCTGTCTTTGGAAAAATGCATATAAAAGATCCTTTTCTGAATTAGGAAAAATCAAAATTACCAAATGTTTGACATGCAACAACCAATGATTAATTAATCAATGTGCTCCAGTGGCATTGTTAAACAAAACAAACATACTTTTAGTTTTCAGGGATTTCACTGTACATCCAATGCAAATATAAAACAGGATGGGAGTATACATGTCATTATAATCTGTCACACAACAAACATTCTAAAACCCTTGCATTTAATTAAGGATATTTTCATATGGAGGTCGAGGCTGGGAAGGGATTCTGTCATGAGGGAATTTTACTCTGGATTGAAAACAGATACAAAGAAATTTGGATAAGAGTACTGAGCTACATTATCACACTGGAGTACAGGTATTTTCCTTTTATGGGACTACTTAATAGAATGCTCTCCAGTCTCCATGATTGCTGTTATCTAAACTGGGGGGGGGGGGGGACGCAGCTCAGTGGGACAGTGTTCACTGAAATGCAATCATCTAGGATCGATTCCCATCGGTGGGCCCACTGGGCTATTTCTCATTCCAGTCAGTGCTTCACAACTGGTGTAATAAAGGCTGTGGTATGTACTATCCTGTTTGTGGGATGATGCTTGCTACTAATCAAAAAAAGTAGCCAATGAAGTGGCGACAGTGGGTTTTCTCTCTCAATATCTGTGTAGTCCTTAACAATAGATCTGATGCTATATAACCGTAAATAAAATATGTTGAGTGCGTCGTTAAACAAAACATTTTTTTCTTTCTTTCAATCATCCTTTCTTTGCTCGTTTTAACCCTATTTTTACGAACATTTTGGTAAATGTGACAGACATTCATATATTTGCCCCATTACATGCAAAAGTCAACGATGTCAGAAATCCATAACCATAAAACCATATAAAACATTTCTTTCCTTCCAAGTCTAGGTAACATGGAACCTGCAGTGCCTGCTGGGTAATTATCCCCAGGTAGGGCAACATACATGTAGGGAAAATACCCATAATTGCAACCGTGAAGTGGGCAAAACTTGGTGTATGCATGGGGCTTTACATTAGTGCTCTTCCAATTAATGAAGCTGGTTGAGTAAACTGTAAAGTAATGCCATAAATAAAGCTCATTATTAACATTACCAACAGAAAAAAGATATCATGAATTTCACAACAATAATTACTCTTGATCAGTTTATATTAGCTTTCCTTCACTCCTGATACTTCTATCTACATCATTTCATAAGCTCTTATTTGATTGGATCACAAGATTTCTCCACCTGCACTAGTGTGAAGGTTCTAATAGCCTGAATCAATTCCTACTGCTGATAATGTTAATGTTTACTAATAAAACTGATACAGTGTATCAATACACCCAGGAAGTACAGAGATAAAAAGTGTGGCGCCTCTATCTAATCTACCTTCAAGAAAATGGGGGGTCACATACCATTTAAGAGATTTAATGTATGTGTTTAGTAGCTAGCAACCATCATTTTTGCAGTTCCATATTTGTGGGTACCTTACATTAGTTTCAACCTCTAGTATATACTGCATAACAACTGTATAACAAATAAAAGTGTATTTATTTATTGTCAATAGTATTTGCACAAATTATCAATGTCACATATTACTAACAATCACACCCACAGTTGTTTTTACTCTGTAAATATTTGACAGTGCACATCAAACTTTGACATGGAACTCTCTTCTTTGGTACTATGCAACCTGAACAACAGTCACGGACTTATTGGTGCTAAATTATTTTTGCACTAAATATGAAAGATATTAGCATTGCGAAAATGATTACCGTGTCTGTAATAATTAGTCTATTTGTTGACAGTATTATTGAAATCAATACAATGTACAACTGGACAAAAGATGACTTTGGCTTATACAAGAGACCAATGATTTTGTACTTGATATTTAAGGTCAAACTAACAGATCGGCTTATACAAGGAGTCAGCTAAAACATGGCAATATACTGTATTACTTGCTGGAATCATTTGGACCAATTAATCCAGTACAAGTTTCACAATCAAGTACAAGTAGTACAATACTGGGTTACTTCCCTTTGAATTACGAAAAACATCCACATATCTATCCTGATTGGCAAAAAGCAGAAGAATTAATATTCCCACAGCATGATGTATATTTTGATAGAATATTAATCAGTCACTTATTGGTTTGTGTAAACTGAGTGATAATCACAAAAGGTCATCAGATTTCCAGCACTGCCTAGACCTTGCCTTTCAGTGTAGCGATCCATTCCATAGCGAGTCCGAGTCAGGTGGGACATGAACATAGTACCTCCCAAGCATGAGTCTGATTAACAGTCTTAACATTTTCAAACTGCTCTTCAATAATGAAAGCTACAATCCACAAGTAACAGAAGGAAATGAATATTTTAAAGTGGCAGTATCCAGAATATTTTTATTATTTAAGCATATAGAACAGAAAATCCAATTACGTTTGGTGCATATATGATGCCACACACTGCATTGGTTTTACTACACTGGCTTATCTAGGTAAAAAACAAAGCAATTATTTCGAAAATGCAACATCTCAGTTTTGATTGGCTTATCACAAGTGTGGAATTCCCCAACAAGAAATCACGTGAGATTTCGCAATTTTTTCACAAATTTAACTGTTTTGATTGAGGGGTCATCTCATACCTCCAAAATATATTATATCCATAGAGGTATGGTACAATGCCTTTCCAGGGGTTGGTGGGTGGGGGATATGCCTTGGAATTTTGACAGTAGCCAGCTGTTTTCATACGCGTTACATGTAAGAGGGTGTTACGTAATGCTCTAGGGATAGATTTACGTAACATTTTTCAAGATCATGTTATTTTTATTTGTTACTTAGACCTAAAAAGGTGTTTTTTGGAAATGCGCGATTAGTCTAGGATTGATCCCCATCGGCGGGTATATAAAAGACCATGGTATGTGATATCCTGTGTCATGCCACAATCAGAAGCAGTCAGGCCCTTTCTAATGGCCCTATGGGCCTAGGGAGACAGCACAGCAACAACAGGTCTAATTAATTAGCTACTCTCGACTCACTAAGATCAAAACCTATATTAGCTCTGTACCCTTTTTCTTTTGATCGACCGTTCAATAACTGTGCCAAACTTTCTCAAACCAAAATGCACATCTATTCTCTTTGGCATATTAACTGCTCCATTCCAAATTCTATAGCACCACCACCACCACCACCACCTCCACCTGCTTCTGACCTTGGTCGGACTGCTGGTGCTCACTTGCACCTGCCAGTGCAGGTGGTCCCCACCCCCCCACCTTTCTGTCCTGGACGGAGGAGTCAGTCGAGGCCAGCTCCATTGCCCATGACTGGCGTGTGCTAAAACAGCTTGTTTTGAATGTACACTTAAAACCTTATGACTATGACATCCTGTCTGTGGGATGGCACGTATAAAAAATCCCTTGATAACAAAAACGTAGCAGGTTTCCAAGGTGCATGTGCAGGGATTTCAGTGGGGTTGGGGTTATAGACTATGTTGAGCGAAGTTTATATGGGGACATGTTCCCCTAGAAAATACATTTCAATTTTTTAAAGCCTGGGCAAGTAAGGGTTTTGACATCCAAATCCTCACTGCACATGCACCCAATTCCTCTCTAAGATTATGTCAAAATTACCAAATGTTAGATATCCAACTGCAGATGGAAGGAAGGATAGGATGTTTTATTTAACGATGCACTCAACACATTTTATTTACGGTTGTATGGCATCAGATGATTATTAAATCAATATTCTCTAACTTTGATGTTATTAAACACACACACCCCTAACTTTACCTTTTCCAAACAAAATAATATTTTTTTTGAATTTGTCGATTTTAACATGTAGAATTCAGAAGTGAAAACATTCGTTGTCTATTTTAGCATATTTTATTTTTAATAATATATAATGAGTTACTAGTATACAATAAATTTGATAATGACTGGTACCGAGTTCGTTATTCTATTTATTACCCCAGCTATTTAGAGTGGTTTTTTTAAGCCTTCATTTTTGATAATGACTACATTGGCTACACGTCCATATAGAACAACGTAAACTACTTTACTGTTCTGGGTATTGCTTTAACTTTGTATTTTATTCACGGTTCATAGATAATTTTCAAAACCACAAAGTTCTATTTATTCTGTAAAACAAAATCTATAATGAATTGCATTTAACTACCATTTTTTATATTTTATATTTTATTTTATTTTTTTAACAACGCACTCAACACATTATAATTATGGTTATATTGGCGTCGGACATAATGGTTATGTCGAGAAAAAACCCAGCTGATGGGGAACTACCATTTTATTACAAGTTTAACACTGAAACCAGAAAGATATAAACACAAATGCTTTAAATTATGTGACGTCAATGTGTGTGCTTTGCTAAATGGTAAAAATGTCATATTTAGTTCCGACAAGGCATTAAACCAATGCATGATAATTTCTCACTGAGAAATTATGATTTTTATTTTCACTGTTATGAGTGCCGACTGAGGTAATAAAAAACATTAGGACATGGGGCAAAGATTTTATATATATATATATATATATATATATATTATACACGACATGGAATAAAGGAAAAGCAGAGTGGTGCGCATGTATGGTAAATTGTTTTCAATAATATCTGAAATTCTGATGCCTGCTGATAAAGCCATCAACTATAACGTAACTGTCATTCCTGATCAACAACAAGAGAGGAGATGCCTGCTGTTAATTAACACTTATGGTTGGTTACTCTGATTAGGTCGATGAACCTAGCTAGATTCTGCGGAGCACCCTTTCTATTTTACATAACTTGCATTTAAAGATGCTATGAACACAAGAACAACAAGAAACTCATTGAATTGCCAAATCTTAACACTTTAAGGAGTGTGTTGTGTGTAACGTGTAGTTTTTTCTTTTCAAATGTAATACATAGACATTTTATAACACTGGCTGCTAATAATGATCGATGGTCACCGACTAACAGGACTGAAAATAGCTGCTGGTGAAATGTGAAAAGACATCCATGTTGTGACATATGAAGCAGGAATTCACCTACATGTACATGTACTAAAGCCACCCAAAGAGACACCACTAGAGCACATTGTTTACTTAATCAATTAATTAATTGTTTAACTGGATGTCAAACATTTGGCAATTCTGACATGTAGTCATCAGAAAGGAAATGGGTTTATTTATCAATGCACTCAACACATTTTATTTATGGTTATATGGCATCAGACATATGGTTAAGGACCACAGATATTGAGGGAAGAAACCTGCTTTCACCACTTCATAGGCTACTCTTTTCGATTAGCAGCAAGGATCTTTTATATGCACTATCTCAGACAGGATAGCACATACCATGTCATTTTATTTACCAGTCATGGTGCACTAGCTGGAGCGATATAGTCATCAGATGAAACCCTCTATATTTTCCTAATAAGCACATACAATTATAGCCTTTGACCAGTTGTTGTACACTGGTTGGAACGAGAAAAACAGCTGTATGTAGTACAATGATCTCATCTGCTATTTAGCTGGTGGTTGTGTTATGTTTTAGTTCCACAATGCTTTAAAACACAGATCTCAGAAATCCTAATTGTTCACACACTAACCTAAACCCTCCACTCACCAAATGCTATCTATTTACAGTCGGACAATTTGTCTTCAGTATTACAGTAGGTTTTATGACCACCAAAGATGCTGAAGGACGATTGGGGTCAAAAGTGAAATTTGAAAGTTGACAGGGTTTTTTTAATCCGTAAATCGCAAATTGAAACAATAAAACTGACTAAAAACAAAACAATGACAACTGTATGATCAACAGAATAAAAAAGATTGACTGAAATAATGTTCCACAGTGATTAATCTACATTCTTCGAAATTGTTAAAATTGAGAATGATACCACACGCATGTGTAAGTGGCAATTGCAGAATGCACGTGTAAACTATGGAATGTGTTTCGGTGTGTTGATAAAAAGACCAGAGCGTTCTTTACTAGGATGTCTGTGGTCAAAACGTATGTTCAGTCTAATACATGTAGTTGTTAGTTAACATTAATATTTGAGGTTCCCCTGTTTTTCTTAAAGAGTATATTTTAAGCCCTATTTTGAAGGAATGCTCTCACCAGGCTTCTGGACTGGTATGTATATTTAACAATACATATAATTAGGGCATAATGTCACTATGCTTCTTGTTAACTATAAACATTTATCACAAAATTTAGATTTAGGGACAAGACGAATACGCTTTCTGGCGAGCCGGTGGCTATGTAATACTTAACGTGTCACATCAGGAATTAAGTCTTAGAACTGAACAAACAAAATGTACCTGATTGTTGTGGATGCATCACAATGTTCTGTAATAATATCCATCCCAGTAAGCCAGCAATAAGTATCTATTATTTTTCAATACAAAATAAACCACCATTGTCTGTTCTGAATTAAATGGATTATGTTTAGTCTGTACATTAACCCATGGACTGACATGATAATTGTGGTGTTTTCTTAGTTAATTAATTTATTCTTTCCGTGGCCTGTACCAGTGGTTCCTGATTAGCAGATGTATCTTTGGATGGTCACCAGTCAGGGTGTCTAGACACAAAAAACATTATACGTTGTCCTGGTTTATTACTGTAAATAATTCTGTAAAACCCTTGAGTTTACTATCCCTAAAACCCATCTAAAATCGTAAAACTGACAAATTATGAAGTCCCAAAGAAATGAAAATTATTATCACTTGGGTATCGCATGTGATCATTTTTGCTTCAACATATCCTACCAATAGGTCTAATAATATGCATTTTTTCTTTGGATGTTTAAGAGAGAAAAATACTATAACCACATTTAGTTCTATTAATGCCATTTGAAATATATTTAGTTAAATAGTTTATTATATTATCAAGTCATTTATGTAGTGTTACAAGTCAGGTTGATGAAAGCAAAGCCCCTTATTGTAAATGACTGGATTTGTTTACAGTAATACACTGTGCATACAGGAGTTGGTCAGAGCTGATGTCACTTCGCCCCCAGCTAGAATTCCTGACACAAAGAAAACGGCTGCCCCGAATTAGCAGGAATAAACATGTTTTTTTTTATTGTTAACTCTAAAATTACACATTTTTAATTTCTTAAACTGTCAGTATACAAATGTATGTTGGTGGTCTGGGTATGCATCGTTGTAACACATAAGGCTCAGCTTTGAGTTTACTATCCCTTTAAGAAACAGCATGGTACAACTGTTTACCTGTATTTCATTTGAACTGGAAATAAATGAGTCTAATGAGGTTAAATGGACAATGACCTATCGAGACCTCAGGTGGGTGTTTTACCACCGAGTAATCAGTGACCATTATAAATATCATAATCAATTTAGGCAACATGGAATTACATACATTTACACAATCAATATCTATCTACAGTCATAACTGTACGTATACTTTTGAAGTTGACGGCATAATCTTCTAGTTTACTCCTACAAGAATAAGCTATGTGCTTGTCAAATCAGGTCATAGGAATTAACATGTAAATTCAGAACAATGTGTTGTTGAACAATGTGTTGTAGAGCATGCCTGTCATGGGCATGCACCTATCATGGGCTCAGGTGCATGTTACAACAGTAAACACTAGGATAGGATATTACAATAATTTGTATACCACAATATAGGTACACTGTATCAATATATATTATTTAGAATACTGTCAAGAGTGTTTTAATGAGGGGAGGGGGGGGGAGGGGGTAACAACACTACTAGACAACATTGCTTTATTTATCACTGGCTATTGGATGTCCAACTGTTGGTAATTTTGACATACATGTATATAGTTTTAGAGAGAAAACCCGCTATATTATTCCGTTAGCAGCAAGAAATCATTTATATGTACTCCCTCACAGATAGAATAGCAACAACCACAGTCTTTGATATATCATTGGCTAGAATGAGAAATAGTCTAATGAGCAGACTGTTCAACCCTAAACCGACTGCACATCAAGCGAGTGCTTTACCACTGGGCTACGTCTTGCATGTTTAAACACAAATGGTTACGTTGGCTACGTACAATTCCAGAGTCTTTTGCCCTGACAAAAATTGAGGTACTCAGTCTGAAGTGGTGTTTGTCTTAAGAGGTTACAGTGATTTGCAATTACCATCTACTAGAAAAACAAATTATAAATTTAAATTTTAGAAGTTCCAGTATTTGTTGTATATCAAATATTATTGTTCATATAAACCACAGGGTTTTATTTCTCAAATTTGACTTGACATTAATGGCTTTGACTTTGAGAAACTTAGCATTTTTAACAAAATTGGGAACTTTCAATTTCATTTAAACAATATCTCATTAAGCTAATTTTGAGAATTTAAAACAGTTATAGCCTACTATACATTAATGTATATGATATATTTATTTTGCATTACAAATTTACTGGGGGATGGAAGGAGTGTTTGTCAGGTGTTACACATCATTTTCAAAATATATCTTTATATAATAATAAAAATGGGAACTATTTATATTCAGATTAGGAATTGTTTACTCTAAGACATAACAATTCAACATAGTCTTTGGAAAATGGTGCCGATCATCAGTCTATAAACAGGTGATAAAACCCTGTACTACCTGCATGCTATCTGTAGTTAAAACCCTGTACTACCTGCATGCTATCTGTAGTTAAAAACCCAGTACTACCTGCATGCTATCTG
>JAECMU010004279.1:0-10739 GCA_016106625.1 Dracogyra subfuscus | reverse complement strand
AAAAAAAGAAGAAGAAATAAACTCATTTATATCAAAACAGATCTGGTGTATCTTTTATGAGATTAGGCTTACGACTGTTAAAATATCTTATGAGTGGTGTCCCTTGGACGTGCCAAGCATTCAGAAATAATCGCTTCGGAAATCAACTAGTGAATTTGCACATGGATTTTCGGTATCAGTGAATACATCAAAGATGGTTAAAAAAATGTCTCTGGCTAATGCAAAGAAAAACTATGTTTGATGATACCTCGGCACATATTAAATTACGGCTATTTGGTATCTAATATGGTTGTGTTGGCTGTTGATAAACACTTGCTAGTAAGATGGTAAGATTCCATACGATTGGCAGGCGAAATTTCGCAATACTTTACATTTAAAAAGTTGTTCTGTAGAGACGTAGCATATTGTGTACTGTGCAAAGTTTGGGACCCTTGTGTGAGTGCTTTAGTTTTACAGATAATGACTTTCCTTTTGCGATAATGCAACTGGGCAAAGTGTAGGACCCTTGTGAGTGTGTTTTAAAAAGAATGACGTTCCGTTTACCATAATGCCACTTTAAGCATTAGACCAACTTACTTTACGTCCATCTCAATCTGAATCCTAAATGCCATCTTATTTAACTATTCCTTTTTAACCTTTCCACCATCGTGTTCTTTGTGACACGCTACTTTTAGCACATAACACTTCTATTACTTTAGTGGCCGAGGAACTCGTCTTAATTAAATGTAACTTCCCGAAAGCCGAGATAATCAAATATGGCGGCCGTGTGACAATCCGCAGTGGCAGCACAGACGTGTCCTGCCCGCTTCTTCCGTGTTTGTTGTTATCTTGTCTCTCCTCCGAGGGGTTACCATGGTCACGGAGGGATCAACACAGACACTAATCTGCATGGGAACAATGCTGTCATGGTGTTTCCAAGTCGTACTCTTTGATGGCATACAGATTACTGATATTACTGGCCTACAGATGGTAAAATCCGCCGCTAGATTTAAACATGACCACAATACTATTAACATTTAAAGACACTGATCCTAATATTTTCAGCTATTACAAATTTTGTACCGTTGAATTACACATTACTCACATATTTAAAATTTCTGTAAGTCCGAAACATGTATATTATATACATGTTTCGGACTTACAGAAATTTTATATATTTACCTAGAAGTAGTGTCAGCAGTGTTTTAAGACTAGTTATGATTGTTTTATTATTTTCACCACATTTATATCTTTTCTGCATACTTACAGTTAAAGTTTGTTTTGTTTAACGACACCACTAGAACACAGCGACTTATTATTCATAGGCTATTGGATGTCAAACATTTGGTAAGTCTTAGTCTTAGAGAGAAATCCGATACATATTTTTGTTCTATTAGTAGCAAGGGATCCTTTATATGCACCATCTCACAGAGAGGACAGCACATACCACGGTCTTTGATTTACCAGTCGCGATGCACTGGCTGTAACGAGAAACAGTCCAATGGACCACCGACAAGGATCGACCGCACGTCAGGCGGGAGCCTCACCACTGGGCTACATCCCGACCGCTTTGCTGAATATATTCACAATAGAAGATGGCATAAAAGCTGATTTCTGTAATATCCTGAAATGACCTCTACGTGTCTGCTATATTCCGTCAAGCCTTACCAGCTTCTGTACCTGTCCATAACAACAGGTTAACGCGCTGGTGTCATGGTGAGAGTCCTACATGCTAACTTGATCGTATATAGATCGCGCGGACCGCTCACCAGCTAAAATGGTACGTCCATGTGGCGAGGAAGTGTGATGTTGACGAGCTCACGTCGGTCAACGCCGTAGATGACGCCGTTGTCGGTCCTAGCACCACCGTTACGGTTATCCCGCGGTGACACGCTGGTTCTCATTCATAGAGAAGTTAAACAACGTCGGTGTTGGTTTCTATAAACATCAAGTGTGATATACATGTTACAAGTGTTCAGCGATCGGTATATCACAAGATATGGTATGCGCTATCCTGATAATGCTAGCAAGGAAAAAAATAATATTTATTTGACAAAAGCGTATCACAATTTAAAATACAGGACAAAGGAATCGTTGCCCTTGCCCATAGGCAGAAATAGTATGTGTAATAAGCTATTCAATATACAGTAGTAGTTTCTATTAGACAAGTCTGCAAGCCAAGAACATGCTACAACATATCACATTATACGCAGCCCTCGAAATTCGCGGCGGCAATGGGCAATGCCGTCGCAAAAGCTATCGCAAACTTGATTTGCGACAACATTTCATTGCCGTCGCAAATCTTGAGTGGTGAATAGTCTGTAGGCAATTACAGATCCCAGAGAGAAGCATAAATTTAGTATGCTTAATTAATATAAATTGGTTTATTCCAGTATAGAAGCTTACGAAAGTAAAGTTGAGATGTTATGTTTTAGCATATTATTACACCAGTGGATTATATATGAATAATTTTGACAGCATTAATCTTTTCTTTCAAATTGCCGTCGTAGTGCCGTTGCAACGGCATTTAACTGCCGTAGCAAACTTTTCCGAATTTCAAGGGCTATGCACGTGCTTCTGGCTACGACTGGTCAGGTCAACTCTAGGATTTAACGTGCACATTCAGATCAAGCTGTTGTAACATACGCCTGTCGTGGGCGCAGGTATCCAACCAATCCGGCTCCTCCGTCCTGGACAGGATATGACTGGTGTTGTTCAGCACATCCTGGACAGGATATGACTGGTGTTGTTCAGCACATCCTGGACAGGATATGACTGGTGTTGTTCATCACATCCTCGACAGGATATGACTGGTGTTGTTCAGCACATCTTTATAAGCAGCAGAACCAGTGAAATACTACACTAATCAAACTGAAACAACGAGGATCGTTGTAAGATAGTGTCTATTTTATTATGGCAGCATTTCCTGAGAGTAAGTGCGGGACGTAGCTCAGTGTTAAAGCGCGATCGGTTTAAGATCGATCCATTGTGTGCGCCCATTGGGCTATTTATCGTTCCAGCCAGTGGTATCTCTTATTATAAAGGGGAAAATGTAGCGGGCTTCTTCTGAATAACCAAATGTTCGATAGCCAATAACCGCTGATTAACAAATCAATTTCTTCCAGTGGTGTCGTTAAACAAAACAAACTTTGTTAACTACAGAGTGTCGAAAGAGATGAGATCTCACAGATTCTTGTTGTCGAGTACTGGTTGGCACGAGAGGAAAACTAGCGTTTCCACCGAGGGTGATCGATCCTATGACCCATCCCCCTTCGCACTAAAGTTTCCCTTTTTAGAGTAGCCCATTAGTCCAACAACGGCGTGGTACAGCAATAGTTTTATATAAGCACAAAATATGACCACCACGAAAATTTCATCATCAGCATCAAGGACGACGACAGTGTATGTATGTGTGTGTTTTGTTTTCTCACTGCATGTGTCATGGCGACTGCGACGTCTGCAACTCCACTCTGAAATACGTCAGACGCGCGCCATTTTCCAGGGATGTTTATCCTCATCGCAAAGTGTGGGTGAACAATGCAGCGAACAGTCACGTTGCAGAACGAAACCATGTAACAAACGTCACCGCCGTCTGTGTCGCTGTAACGCCTGACATTCTGGACAACATGGCGAACTTGAAGCGCAAATAATTGGCATAAACACGCAGTATGTGCCAAACATGTACAGGGGTCATTGTCAAATTATTTGAAATGTGTTTTTGTTGTTTCTGTCGCTAAACAAAGCTACATTTCAATTACAGTGACATTTGCTGAACTTATATCCACTAAGCTCAACTTTATTCTGTGGCTCAAAAAAAAAAAAAAAAATATATATATCAAAAATAATAGTTTTTTTTATTATACAAAGCTCTAGTGAAAATTAACGATAACACACACCAACAATGTTTTAAGTAAGGTTTACATTGTTCTCCTATGTCTCGTGATTTAACATGTTGTACGTTAACGTGTTTCGGAAGAGGCAATGTATGTGATGACCAAATTCAACTGAAGAGCTAGTTTGATTGTCACATAGTACAGTGACCACGATTCTTTAATTTTGCGGCCAATTTTCAGGACGTTTCTTCTGCGCCTCGTTAGTAGTATATTCTCAACTCAAAACAAACGACCAAAGCTGGGAGGTTAAATGAAATCGTATTTCATCCAATAATGTTATGATTTGCCAAACTATCCTTTCCACTGTGCCCTGTGTAGAAGTACGATTTTATCACGATTATGGGGTTTTTTTCGTTGAGACTATTGCAGTATTAAGCAGTCTATGATCTTTTGGATGCAGCTTGACAACAAAAACAAACAATAATAATAAAAATACAAGCACAGTGTATTTGAAATTAAACATGGTCATAAACATATAACGTTAGTAACGGTAAAATTGCGCACACACGAAATAAGCGCACATACGAAATACAGCACACACGAAATACAGCGCACATACGAAATACAGCGCACACACGAAATACAGCACACACGAAATACAGCACACACACGAAATACAGCGCACATACGAAATAAACCATTTACAGCGGACACTGTTTTAAAATGTTAGGTAACGAGGAGTTGGTTTACCTGATTTTACCTAGATAACCGATACGGTAATTATATTTACGTACCCGGTGAATTACCTAATCATAACACACTTGTACTGTTCTGACATGATTTTCACATGTAAAATTTTGGAATACATGAATAAACTTCCGGATGAAACTTTTAATATTTGATATAACAGTTCACCACGTACCTAACCCATTGGATATTCGCGTGAATTTAAAGTTGTTTAACCGATACACGAACAGAACGACG
The DNA here is from genome assembly GCA_016106625.1 of Dracogyra subfuscus. NCBI lineage: Eukaryota > Metazoa > Mollusca > Gastropoda > Neomphalida > Peltospiridae > Dracogyra > Dracogyra subfuscus. The sequence continues at coordinate 5,943 of JAECMU010004279.1, read as the reverse complement.
ATTCGCGAGAAGAAAAGAAATGTTTTATTTAACGACGCACTCAACACATTTTATTTACGGTTATATGGCGTTAGACATATGATTAAGAACCACAGATAATGAGAGAGGAAACACACTGTCGCCACTGCATGGGTTACTATTTTTCCGATTAGTAGAAAGGGATCTTTTATATGCACCATCCCAGACAAGGTAGTACATACCACGGCCTTTGATATGCCAGTCGTGGTGCACTGACTGGAACGAGAAATAGCTCAATGGGTCCACCGATAGGGATCGATCCTAGAGCGACCTCGCATTGAGCGAGCGCTTTACAACTGGGCTACGTCCCGCCCCGTTCGCGTGAAATACTGTGGCCCGATTCGACATTGGTTCTTCGTTCCATAGCACACTCATTGTTCAAGTGGTATTTGTGATTAGGGCAAATGCCTTTTAGTCATTCGACTAAGTGACTTGTTTGACGGATTGACTGTTAAATATAAGTCTGTGGCAGGTTAAAACAAGACGCGGCATAACTTAGCAATGTGTCATCTCATGACACGTCTTCATAAAGTTGTGCTATCGTTTTATGAGTCTTTTAGTCTTACAACCTTGATGAATCATCTTCTAAAATTTAACGTACGTCTGCACTTTTAAAACCTCGAATGTCTGAGTGATATATTTTTACAGTACATCCATCGGTTTTATTTGTCGATTTATATGTCCGTTTCTTTACATAACGATCAATAGGATGTCTCGTTCGTTGGAAAAGAGTATATATATAATTCAAAGTTTGTCGCCAAAAATGGCAGCTTGGGACACGAACAGAACAAAACAAGCGTTAACTATGTTTACATAATCATTATACTTGTATAGGTTTGACATGGTTCATCCATGTAGTAGAATATACATCATACGCTAGCACATGTTTAATATTTAAATGCATGTTCCAAATTGTGGCACTGATATCTTTAAAATTATGTATGCCGTATAAACAAAAGTCGTTTGCTTTCTTCTGGTGGTACACTGGCATTAGCAGTAAAACGACTAGTAGCTCATTTATATAAGTCATATGTCCTATATGATTATAATCTCAAGAATTAACGATAAACTAACAAGCACCAGTGGTAGCACCATCTGCCTTTGTTAGAAGCACCTTGCTAGCACTGAATACTGAAAACATGAAATAAATGCGACACATGGCCATGGAAATGAGAGAAGAACGTTTTGTTTGGAGTCATAAACCTATACCACTGCAAAGCTGACTGCGACAGGATTAACTATTAAAATAAATGTCACAGAGCCAATTAAATTAGTAAACGGCCGGAAGACAATGAGTAATAATAGCCGTGGTTCCATTTCCAGAAAATCTAATTACGCGTGCCGATGACGTCATAAGAGGAAACCCGGCAGCTGGGGTGTCGTGTTATTAAATGTGACAGAATTAGTAGCAGACGTCTGAAATGCAGCACGAGACAATGACAGTGTCCGGTGTAGTATGTGATATTTCACGAGATGTGCAAATGCACATTTGAAAATGTGTTTTATTGTGTGATAGGATACCGACTTTACAAAGCCTCTTTAACATGCGTTTAACTACATACATTTAAAATGCTTAAACAAAATCAAGTTTCGTAAATTCGTCCCAAGGTGTTTTTTATTACATGACAAAAACATAAATCATATGACTTACCTCAAACTTTAATTTTAATTTCGACATTGAAAAAGATACTTGCCATTAAGTAAAACACTATACAATATACTCTTCGACATTACTCTAAACCCAAACTGGCTGACAAAAAGAGAGTGTGGGCAACAACTAGTTGGAGGAAATTTAACACAGAAAATTCAGAATGTCAGATGTTTACATGAACATGATATTGGATGAAGGGATGCCATGAACATTATGCAGGTTTGCGTTTAGAGCCAGGCACACCCCAGAACTGTACCGACACTGAGGTAAATAACCACCAAAATACCAATACCGAACTGTCAATACCGCCCAGCTCTCAACTAACATAGTATCGAACAGATTGTCAGATAACACGTGTGATTGGGTTTTTTTATTTATATTTTTGGCATAGTAAAAGACTCACTTTGATACCAGGAAAATAAAGTCTGGTTTTATATGTCCCACATGTCAGTAACTATTACATATTAGTTCTAGTACATATCTTTAACATCCCAAGTGTTCAGCACTATCAACACTTCCATTTGTTCCCTCCAACAAAAACAACAACAACAAACAAAAAAACACTATCTTAACATTACATTATTCCGATACATCAGCTGTCAACTGAAAACTCAGGCGTATCGCACAACTTAACATACGGCTATATACATTTGGAATGACCTTTGGCGAAATATTTTACAAAAGCTTTTAGCCGTTGGAAAAAAACGTACGAAATAAAAAAAAAATGCACAGGTTATACAAATATTCATATGCTAAGCAAGAAATTGTAAGTAAATTATAATTTGAATAAAGTAACAAAGTTTTATTTGCCAAAAACCCTTTTTTTAAATCGCTACAAACTCTGGATAGTCTTTAAAGTGCTTAAATTCCTTCGTTTAAAACAAAAACAAATCAACCTTCGTAAATGTGTGCCTGCCGATGTTTTTGTCCACGTTAGGGTAACGTTAGATATATGTACATTCATTCCTCAACGGGCTGAAGTATCACGTTAAATAACGTGGAGAGTGCTACATGGTAACAACCGGCCTCGGTGGCGTAGCGGTTAAGTCACCGGAAAACAGGCTGGTAGGTACTGGGTTCGCAGCCCGGTACCGGCTCCCACCCAGAGCGAGTTTTTAAGGACTCATTGGGTAGGTGTATGGCCGCTACACCCTCTTTTCTCTTTCACTAACAATAACAACTAACCCACTAATTTCTATTCTGTCCTGGACAGACAGCTCAGATAGCTGTGGTGTGTGCCCAAGACAGGCGTGCGCTATAACAGCTTGCTCTGAATGTGCACGTTAAACAATATTGAATAAGAATAAGAATACATGGTAACACAACCGTACACTCGACACTCCTACTCAACAGCACGTGCTAAGTGCGGATGTGATGACAGCATTTCACAGCGCCTGTACAAGTGACCGGTGCCTGGTATTAACCACTAATATAATTGATATTAATAGTGGAAAAACTCACCATTTCCTCTCGTAGGCGTTCCATGGCCAGGTCTATGGAGTTCTTCTGTTTTCCGTTCCCATTGGCATCAGTCGCAGACACCGGGGTCTTCTCCCACTTCTGTTTCATGGCCTCGGCCGTTTCCATGCGTGATTTGTAGAATTTGCGGCATGCGTTTGAGAGTTCAATGGAAGCCGTGTATTTGTCGGCATCGTCTTTGCCTGGAACTTGTAGGAATGTCTTTGTATCCATGTCCACACTTTTTAGACGGTCAAACACACCACATATATAGACCTACACGTGTATGAATTTATAGGACGTCAGATTACATGCATAAGACTAACTTCTTAACGTTTGGATTGTTGATTATTAACTTTCCCTTGGAAAACCTGCACCCAGCAATGCCTGTAAGTATGTAAACACTGTAATTTCTCGAAAAGCGTGGATTGATGAATCAGAAAACCTACACTCAGCAATGCTTATAAGTATGTAAAACTGTATTTTCTTGAAACACTTGTAGATTATCCTTTTGAAACTTTGCAACAGAACGAACAAGTGCCTTTTAAGTGTGTATTATGAACAAACTGAGACAGAGCGACTGCCACTGAGTTCCCAGCATGCACGTGTACACCCTGGTGCGGCCGTAATCCACGAGAGTTCTCGAGTTCCAACTTCTGTCCGCCGAGTTAGACAATAACAGAGCAGCGATCGTAGTGCGGGCTATCAGCTGGACGTCTACACAAAACACACAGTGGCTAGTAAACCAGCAGACGGCTCTAAGTGCCAGCTGCCCCGTGATTGGTCGACGCCGCGGACCCCGTTTGACTCTGATTGGAGGAGGGGTTACCGCTCGTTGATTCACAACAAAGGAGGAGAAGGATTTCTTCTACAACTCGTGTTTGCGTTCTTCGATCTTCGCGAGAACACGTAACCTCAACGAGAGTATTTTGACGGGTGTTTTGGGTTTTATGCCTGTTTAGATTTCCAGTAGCGTGGACACTGTTACGACGTGTCTGTCTGTCAGTCAGTGTGATCGAAGTATGCTGACACCCGAGTCCGGTAATCTGGAGTGAACTTTAAATTGATGACGTTAATTGATCGACGTTAATTAAGAATTAATTAGCTACACGGTCGACTGGAACAAACCGCCGATACACATTTATGTTCTGTAATGTCAACACCACAAGAAATGTTTGTTTTGTTTAACGACACCACTAGAGCACATTGATTTATTAATTATAGGCTACTGAATGTCAAACATATGGTAATTTTGACAGTCTTAGAGAGGAAACCCGCTCCAATAGGTCAGGTCAAATCATAGGGTTTTACGTTCACATGTCTACTCCGTCCAGGACAGGTTTCCCATTAGTAGTAAGGGATGTTTTATATGCCCTATCCCACAGACAGGATAGTACATACCACGACCCACTGACGGGGATCGACCCCAAACAGACCGTGCATCAAGCGAGCGCTTTACGACTGTGCATCAAGCGAGTGCCCCTACATCACAAGAATCACATTAATAGAATATACTAATTGTTTTTTTTTTCTTCCGCATATGCATGTATTAGCATTACAAATAAACTAGCGGGCAGAATGGCCCAGTGGTACAGTGCCCGCCTGATGCGCGGTCGGTCTAGGATCGATCCCCGTCAGCTGACCACTGGGTTTTTCCCCCGACATAACCATATGTCCGACGCCGATATAACCGTATTTATAATGTGTTGAATGCGTCGTTAAACAAAAACAAAACAAAAAACAAAACATACAAATAAACTGTATACAATTTTGCTTTAATAATATTTCTTACTAATATCTCTTTAAATACGTTTAACTAGTTACTAACAAGGAAAATATGCATAAATTCCCTCTTAGCTTACGGCTGGTAGGTTCTGGGTTCGTATCCAAAGACCGACTGATTACTGACATAAAGAACTACTGCATCTCTCTCTCTCTCTCTCTCTCTCTCTCTCTCTCTCTCTCTCTCTCTCTCTCTCTCTCTCTCTCTCTCTCTCACTTCATTGCTTTATCTCGAAGATCAGGTATCTATGGTTATAACTATATATATAAAGGTATCTATGGTTATAACTATATAAAACTGGATCATATTGTTCTCACTGAAATTAACTTTCAGCGATTCACTGTCCAGTTTTATCGTAATCGTGAGTCTGAAGACGTGTGGCACGTGTCAAAACCAGCATCCCAATCTACCTGTTATCGGAGCCCTCTTAATGTTAACATGCGGGTTTTCGTCTGCGTGTTGACGTATTGATCGTCTGATCGGTTTATCGCCCGCTCTAACCACGTTGACACATTGTTAGATAATCAACCAGTGCTAAACACATATTTCAGGAAGTACCAGGTTACAATACGGGGAATACGCAAGGTCGTCTTGCGGTGACGTCATCAAGAAGACAATAGAGAATAACTGGTTACTGTATTACGGCTGTGAAGGTTAGAATGGCGGATGCCTCGAGGTTCTACCTCAGACTTACCCTCTGACCCAAGTTACCACAATAATATATAATTTTAGTCGCCAAAATCCCCACTCTTGTTAGATAAAAAAAATCTCACACTGGCTGCAAACTCAGGAAATTGCCTTTACGTACAATTCACTCCAAGACATTGTGTGCGAGTGTGTGTAGTGTAATACAGTTGTGGGGGGTCATCTTCGCAAGACAGGATACAGCATTTTGAAACTCATTATACCATACGAAATGCTACCTTGTTGTAGGGTGGGCAGACAAATCACGAATCAGGATACATTAACATATTATGTTCTTTTCGAGCTCGAGAGAAATAGCACTTGTAAACTAAAACCGGTACTTTTTCAT
>JAECMU010004271.1:0-17118 GCA_016106625.1 Dracogyra subfuscus | reverse complement strand
CACTCTGGTTTTAGAGAGGTGCTCTGTATGTATGTAATATATGTGTGTATGTATGACACTCACCCTGGGTGGGCGCCGGTACTAGGCAGTGAACCAAGTATCTTCCAGCTGCAAGCACAAAGGCTTAATTAAAAAAACAAGAAAATTAAGTTTATTTTGTTTAATGACATAACTAGAGCACATTGATCTATTACTCATTGGCTATTGGATGTCAACATTTGGTAATTTTAACATAATCTTAGAGAGGAAACCCGCTAAAATGTTTTATTAGTAGTAAGGGATCTTTTATATGCACCATCCCACAGAAAGGATAGCACACAGCCTTTGATATACCAGTTGTGGTGCACTGGCTGGAATGAGAAATAGCCCAAGGGGCCACCGATGAGCATCGCTATCAGACTGACTGAGCATCAAGCGAGCACTTTACCACATCCTGCCCCAGTCGTTTGTATACAAAATTTATATTTATACATACAGTGAAACCACTTAAAACTGGACACCCATGTAAAAAGGCTGGTTATCAGGAGTGTCCAGTTTTAAGAGCTTAATGGGACAATAAATTCTGATTTATTTAGCATTTAGTTTTGAGGGGTTTTACTGTAGTTAACATTACTCAAAGTAAAATACACACCATACAGTTACATATAGTACACACACCTCAAAGTAATATGCACACCATACATTTACATATAGTACACACACCTCAAAGTAAAATGCACACATTACATTTACATATACAATGTAGTACACACACCTCAAAGTAATATGCACACCATACATTTACATATAGTACACTCACCTCAAAGTAAAATGCACACATTACATTTACATTGTAGTACACACACCTCAAATCCATACATTTGTGAACAGCACATACCCCTCTTTGTAAAATGCATTGTTGGATGCATAAATCATGGTTACACTCTTGTGAAAAATCTAATGCAAAATTCCTGGCATTTATTATTAGTTTATAGTTTGTGTATCACATTGCTCTATAACGAAGCTGCTTGCTTTCCATGACTGGCAAGTACTTTTTTCAACTCCTGCGTTGAGTTGACGGGGAGAGAACACGAGTAGTTCTCACAAACATAGGCTGTTGTCTTGCCGTCAACTTTACTCAGAGTCTCTAGGATAGGCAGCCTGGTTTTCAAGAATGACTCGCTGCTGCCATCTGCATGGATGACAACTTTATTGGGGAGATAACTCTCATGAACCGTCTTGAACATCTGTTTGGTGTCTTCGGATTCTTTGTCCCCGTAAATGATGATCTGCAAAGAGTGAGTGTGCAAAGCACAAAATGAAAGCCTTAGAATGAATGAATGTTTAACAACACCCCAGCACAAAAATACACATCGGCTATTGGGGGTCACAAAAGGTATGAAAGCTTCAAGAGTACCAATTATCTGTGAAAGTTGGAGACCGTCTGATAAATTTAGCAGGCCAGTGGGTGTAGCCACCCAAAATTTGACACCTTCTAATGAGTATTCTTCACACAATATTATTGGTATAGCATTATTAATCTGTTTCCATAGCAACATACTATAAGGTGGGAGAAAGGAAAGGAAATGTTTTATTTAATGATGCAGCCAGACACGATCGGAGATTAGCCACGATAACAGGCGATTCACAAGACGATATTACGATTTGTTCGTTGATTGCTATGAAATCGGATATTCCCATGGCTATTCTTGTATAAGGCACTCGTGTCACGTGGCGTCGTCTTAAGTGATAGGTAATACACATTTTGCACCCCCAGCCCCACCCCTCATCCTCCAGTGACACCAATTTTTAACTACCACCTTTTATATTTGCATGTCGCCCCAAAACACAACATTGTGGATGCCCCTTTCCAATGTGGATGTCCCTGTATAAAAAATGTTCTATGCCAATGAAAGAAAGAAAGACATGTTTTATTTAACGATGTACTCAACACATTTTAATTATGGTTATATAGCATCAGACATAATATGGTTAAAGACCACACATATGTTGAGAGAGAAACCCGCTGTCGCCACTTCATGGGCTACTCTTTTTGATTAGCAGGAAGGGTTCTTTTATATGCACCATACCACAGCCTTTGATATACCAATTGTGGTGCACTGGCTGGAACGAGAAATAGCACAATGGGTCCACCAATGGGGATCGATCCCAGATTGACCGTGCATCAAGGGGATGCTTTACCACTGTACATCCATCCCCCTAAATCTTGGGAGAATGCATATTGACAGTTTTTCAGTAGATAAACTGATAAGAGTTTATTTTTGGTTATGTAATCAATGCCATTTATTCTGAAAGTACTCTTTCTTTGTTTATGATGTTGTAATATTGTATGTAGTGATGGAGTTTGTCAACAAGCTGAATGAAGTTGTACAGGTTTACAAGTTTTTGTATATTCACCAATGCATGTTCAGGAGGCACACTGATCATGTTCATTTACTAGACCGGTTTTTGCACCTAGCATTAAATGAACACAACAGGATGGAATATGATGAAAACCAGTCTTGTCTGCAAACACTCAACCTTCTACAGCATCCATGATTAAAATTGAAAAAAAACCCCATGTAGATCATTTTTAAAACTTCCAATGATGCTGTTCTATAACTTTCACTATAACTGCTTTAACAGGGCTCGACAGTAAGGATTGTCCACCTGTCCGGGACAAGTAAAATTTACTAGGGGACATGTGAATACCTCATTTCACCTGTCCCGACCGGACAGGTGCATCAAAATCTGATGATAACATAAAAACAACAAAATATACAAGGGCATGTGGTATATCTGATGGGACAGGTAGTTTTATTTGTTGCATGTCCTACAGGACAGGTGCCTTAAAAAGTTAATGTAGAGCCCTTTTTAAAATGTTCTAAAAATAAAACTTAATTAAAAAATATATATAACAGGAACTTTTTTTTCCCTTACCTGTTTTGGAGTTGAAAGTGCAAACACGAGAGCACAAACTAATTCTGGAACCGCAATCGGAATCTTGGCCAGACGCTGGTAGAAAACCTGGAAGAGTTTTCTCCCCTTGTCCTGCCACTCGGTGCGGTTTAGAAAGTGGGACAGTCGGAGAAGATTCATTGCAGAAACAGAGTTTGAACTCGGCTCAGCACCATCCTGATCTAAACACATATAATCTTTATTATTAAAGATTTTTTTTTGTTTTTGTTGGTTTGGTTAACGACGCACTCAACACATTTTAATTATGGTTATATCGGCGTCGGACATATGGTTATGTCGAGAAAAAAACCCAGTGGTCAGCTGACGGGGATCGATCCTAGACCGACCGCGCATCAGGCGGGCACTGTACCACTGGGCCACGCTGCCCGCTCTGAAGTAAAGATCTACTGGTGAAATATACGATACAGTGAAATCTACCACAATTGGACAATGAATCAGAATGCACGTTTCACCTGACAAATTGGCAACCATACCAAAATATGAAAGAAGGTTCTGGTACACTTTGACAAATAACATTTTTCATATTTCAAGTGCCCCTAAAAAAACAACCAGATGCATTTATTGGGTTTTAGTGGGAACAATGTACTTGATCAGTTTGGTATTTCTGTGGACGATTACTATATAAATAATACATAATACACAGGTTGACGACAGTAACTTTTTGCACCCTTGTTTTGGCTTTGTACACAGTAAATAAAAGATATCCAATGGAAATGTTTTGATATGATATATTTGACAAAAGGTACTTTTTACTTCTTTCATCTTTTAAAATTAATATTTTGTCCAGAATTATGAGGGGAAAAAAACCCAAGCTGTAAACAGGGCTGTCTGCTTGTTATAGAAATTTGGTAAGAGTCAAGGTTAGTAGATCAGCTTTTATTTTAATGTGGTGAAGCACTGTTATAATATAATTAATTTTGAATTTGAATGACGTCAGTATTCCAATGACGTCACTTTGAATCTCCTTACAATAACCATAAACTGGGTACATGCCGTTTCCATTTTAAGAATGCTGAACAATTTCATGGCAAAACTGCTACTGAAATTGTTTTGTTTAAACATTACTAATGCATCTGAATGTGTTTGAAGAAAACCTTTTACAAAATATAGATTTCAAATTTAATTACGATCAGATATGCTATATTTATTGTGTAAGAACTCAAAACAAGGGTGCAAAAAGTTACTGTTGTCGACCTTGGTGAACTTTTGAAAACTGCAGGTGGCCTTTTTAAACATTGCACCCACCCTGAAATCATAGAGAACACTGCATGCATGTACTGCTTGTAAAATATTCATACTGTAAAAAGTTGCGAGAGGCCTTAATATAGACCAACTAATTATTGTTTAAACTAGGGCTAGCTCTGCGTGATGAAAAAAATGTTCTCTGAATTATCTACTAAATTAGAAAATATTAAAAACTCAGAAATTATTTTAGTCAAATTAAACTAAAATTCTATTGTTTTTAAAATTCGCTAACTTGGCGAATGCCAGAGCTAGTCCATGATTTAAACCAAGGAAATGTTTTATTTAACGATGCACTCAACACATTTTATTTACGGTTATATGGCATCAGACATATGGTTAAGGACCACACATATTTAGAGGCAAGAAACCCGCTGTCGCCACTTTACGGGCTACTCTTTTCAATTACAAGCAAGGGATCTTTTATATGCACCATCCCATAGACAGGATAGCACATACCATGGCTTTTGATGTACCAGTTGTGGAGCACTGGCTGGAATGAGAAACAGCCCAATTGGGCCACTGACAGGGATCGGTCCTAAACTGAACGCATATAAAGCGAGCATTTTACCACTGGGCTACGTCCCGCCCCCATACCCATGAAAGATGTGTTTAAACGATAACACCACACACCGTCCTTCATTCTGAGTACAATGGTGGGATCTTTCAGACCACTACTGAAATAACCACCAGCCTCTTCGTCCCAGAACAACTTGTCCTGTGTCTCCTGAAGCTGCTCGGCCCACTGCAGCCATCTGTCATCATAGCAGGCTTCGTACAGATCCAGCAGACCTCGGATCACGAACGTGTAGTCGTCGACAAAACCCTCGATAGGCGAAGATCTGAAATATTGGAGAACCTTGAAGGTATGGGCTCAACATGGGTAGAAAATAATGTCAATAACAACTACAATTTTTAAATTTAACGACGCACTCAACACATTATAAGTACGGTTATATTGGCGTCGGACATATGATTATGTCAAGAAAAAAACCCAGTGATCAGCCGACGGGGATCGATCCTAGACCGACCGTGCATCAGGCAGGCACTGTACCACTGGGCTATGCTGCCCGCTATAACAACTACAAATGCACAAAAAGTAATCGGTACTTATACTGATCCTAGAACCAGATTGTATGGGAATTTTAATGTCTAGATGTTCAACGCCCAATGAGGAAAGTTTTAAAATGAACACTGTGTGTGGCTGGAATAAAACTGTATTACAGTGCTCTGATTCTGGTTCAATGTTCTTCTTGGCTAAGTTTAAGTTATGTACTTCAGGGCTTCTAGAATTTTTATAAAATCAACTAGCCATGGGATCAGTGATTTAAAAACATGTACTAGCCAAAATTAAAAATTCACTAGCCCTACTTTACTTTAAGTTAATACAATTTTACTAAATAACAGTAATAGTCAGATATATCACCTAAAAGAGGGAAATAGAGTTTAAAACACTAACACTGGGGGCTTGGGGTGAAGGCAGGATATTCATATTTACAAAAAAGATATGACCACAACATTTGACAAAGAAAAAATTCACTAGCCATCGGACATGGCAATAGTAGTTATTTACTAGCCCAACATTGAATATCACTAGCCATCGGAGTGGGGCTACCATAATCTAGGAGCCCTGTACTTACTGGTGATGTTCAAGACAGTATCTAGTAAAATATCATCCCACCATGCTATAAGAAGTACCCATTTAGTTTATGTCAGACTAGAGATGACTATATTACTGGATCCCCCATTCCTTTTTATTGTCCTCATGGAGTGGGCAGCATAGCCCAGTGGTACAGTGCCCACCTGATGCGCGGTCGGTCTAGGATTGACCCCGATCAGCTAACCACGGGACATAACCATATGTCCGACGCCAATATAACCATAATTATAATGTGTTGAGTGCGTCGTTAAACAAAAAAAACAAAAAACACTGTCCCCATGGCTAATCGGAACTTGATAATTATACTTATAGTCCTTCTTGTATTGTAGAAAACTTGGATCATTTTCTCTTGTCATGAATACATAACCTGACCTCTACCTTATAAGCAGGAACAATAGAAATGAGCTCCAGACTGTGAAAAACAGGAGAAACAAAAAGATAGGTATCATGTGACTGGAAAAGGTTTTCCAGGACTCAGTGGAAAATGTTAGCCATCTGACCGGATGTTGAGATATTCGGGGCAGTCCATGAAATGACGGAAAGTTTCATAGGTCAGAGGTAAGGTTATGTATTTTTTTTAAAAGAGAAAAAAGTAAATAAAACTGTAAGTATGTATTGGCCATTTATTCATAAAGATTTGGTAGGGTAATTCTGTAGCTATTATACAGGTTCTAGGCTTCAATCTTACCTCCACATCCCATAATACTTTTCACTAAAGCAAAATACTGAACTGAACTAGTTTTAATGTAAAGAACCCACATCTGAGTTACAGTTTTATCCTGTGATGTGTAACAGCTCCTCAACAGAACCTGCGAGTCTGGCAGAAACATGTGACTCTGGAGGAACTCTGCGGCCTCAATTGCCCGAGTAGTCAGTGACGAGTCCTGAAGGACCTGTCCTCCTCTAGCAAAGCCAGACACCATCAGTCCTAAAACCAGTATATGATTTCATTTTAAAATTAATTAAAAGCCAAAATGGGAATTCACTTTCTGAAACACATGTAACAATACTTTTGTTTAATATTTTAATGTTGTAGTTTTTTTGTAACTCTTGGTTAATAACCAGAGATTAAAATTAAAGGATAAATCTATTTGGTTTTCAAATTTGTCAAGGAATACTGATGCAAATTTAGTTTTATTAGTGAATTATTAGAAATTCCAATAAAACAGAAAATTTGTGACAGAAAGACCACATATGTATTAATTATATGTGAACAAATTTTGAAACAAAATAGGGTTATCATGTTCTTATTTAATACTTATTAAAAGCAAATTATCTGGTTTTCATTAAGAATAATCATTACAAACACCAGGTTTAAATATATTAAACTGACTTTGATTTTAACAAAATATTTAATAATTATAGGAAACGTTTTCACTTCATGTAACATTTATAAATTACTTAAAATAATTTACCAATAATAAACCAATATCACAATATTAAAATACTATTTTAGAGATACATATAACTTACGAAATAGTATTAATAGTCGGCAGCATTAAAATATTCTGAAGTATAATGTCACAATGATTTTTACTTTTATTAAAAGTATTTAACACATAGCACATACCATTCCATGCTGCCACCATTTTGTTGTCAAGATGAGGTTTTGGCCTGCTCTGTCGAACGAGAAACAACTTTTGTCGACATTTTTCAAGAACAGTCTCTGTGATTGTGACATCAAGGCCAAAATGAGCCGCAGTGTCTTCGAGACTTCCTCTCACAATCAACACATTCTGACCTTTCAACTCATCATGAGGATCCTGAGGACAGGAAAAGAAAAATTATTTAAAGGTGACCTTTATCATAAAATTATAAACTTTAATTGAGCTGTACTGTTTAAATCTAATTTATCCTGCAACCACCGTTTCTATTGACAGAATATGAAGACGGATAAAGCAAAGTGATATCCTGCTAGTAGCAGGACAGAACTTTCAACATCACTCATGTGATGTCACATGCAGAGATACATTACAAAATCGCTCATTTGACCTCTAGGTCAATGTCACATGCAGAGCTACATTACAAAATCGCTCATTTGACCTCTAGGTCAATGTACAATGTGGCTGAAATAACAGAAATAATAGCTTTTCACCTTAATTTTTATGGTCTGCAGGATAAAGATATTAACTAGTTAACGACATCAGATACATTGTATCTACATGTACTTTATCCTCTTCAAGCTGAATGAGAAATTTTATCTGAAAACAAGGACACTGTATATGTGACATTGTGTTAATATTTTCAGTACACTATACAAGTCAAACAATACTACATCACTATTCTAGAGAAAGAAAGAAAAAAATGTTTTAGATAATGACGCACTCAACACATTGTATTTACAGTTATATGGTGTCAGACATATACATGTAGTTGAGGACCACACAGATATTGAGAAAGAAAACCCGCTGTTGCCACTTCATGGGCTACTCTTTCGGATTAGCAGCAAGGGATCTTTTATATGCACCATCCCACAGACAGGATAGCACATACCACAGCCTTTGATATATCAGTCATGGTGCACTGGTTGTATCGAGAAATAGCCCACCGACGGGAATTGATTCCAGACAGACCGCACATCGAGCAATCGCTGTACCATTGAGCTACATCCCGTTCCATATTCTAGAGAAAGTCATAAAAACTACATCACTATTCAAGAGATTTAATTTTGTTTAAGTTAACTTTTTAACAAAATGAACAATCATTACTGTATTTTTTTTTTAACCCTAACTCTAAATTTAACTCATTTTCTTTCTGTTGACTGTGGTTGCATTCAGCAGACACATTGTAAATATTCAATTCCACAGTGCCACATTACATTTTTTTATTTCTGGCAGAAACACTGGATATGGGTTAAGCTTTCCTGCCTGCCTGATGTCGTAATGATGACAGAAAACATTAGCTTCCTTGAGGTCTGGTTTCTCCTCCACGAGGTTGATTGGGCGTGTGAATTGTTTTTCACGAATTTATATCTAGTCATACATTCTCCATTTAATGAACAGAGCATAAGCCTTATGCTACATCTATATATCTAAAGTCTATTTCACTATCAGATGAATTAGGTTAAACAAAAACACACACGCAATGCCAGTAAATTGAAAAAAAAAACCCACCTGATACGGTTCGACATTCCCTTCCTGTTTGACGTTATAATGATGACAGAAAATGTCGGATTCTTTGAGTTCTGGTTTTCCCTCCACGAGGCCAGTGAGGCTGGTCTGTACCTCGCCCCGCGTCCACACACAGAACGCCCCCTCCTTCTTTTCCTTAGAGTCGGCCGTCGGTAGGGAATCAGCATCTTCTGCACTGTAAAATCCTCCCGCCTGACAGTCAAAGAAAGGATTGTTTAGATAACGAAACATCAACATAATTCATAAAAATGTGATACTGGTTTAAAAATAAAATCTGAACTGATGTTATAAAAGCTAAAAATTATGTATCATACTCAATTAAAGGCAAACAATTTCAGTATTTTGGATTAACTCTGGTCCACACTATAAAACAATTTATGTACATGTAAACAAAACAAAAAAGTGATTTTCAGTTTTAATGTGAGATTTATACTCTCCCCAAAAGTCCCACTTAATTGGAACCTGCAAATAGTCAGAGAGTGAAAAAAAATAAAAAGGCATATTTGTTTCATGACACATGAACACATTTAAAACTTTGAAAATTTCATTTTAGTATCTAACATAAACGTACATGCATGTATAATTATTTTAATACATGGTCTAGAGAAAAAGAAAACCCCATTCTTCCGCCATATAGGCTACTCTTTCCAAAACATGGCAAAAGATAATTTCATTATTATATTAGTGCAGAAGAACACGGACATTGCATATTTAAAACCATTTTCAATAAATTTTAATTCCACTGACTAGTGAAGACAAAGTAATTCTATTTTATAAAATCTAAATTGTATGTAATACAGCAAAATTAACCGGTAAACTGAAAACCTAAAACTGTACCTACTGGATGGCTCAGATCCCTGGAAACATATTTAAAAATATTTCTGGCTGTCTCAGCCAAGAACTTGTCTTTTGTTATCTGAAACATAATCGAAGTTTGTTAATGAAAAACATTTATACCAACAACAATGGCGGAAAATAGCCAACAACAATGACAATATAAAACTGGCATTCATGTTTTCTAGCACTTTTCAATAAATTCCTGTATTATTTCATCGAATAATACTGTGACTCAGAATTTAAATCAAGGACAAACAAAAACAAACAAGAGTGACATCACTTTATTTTGGTAATGAGCACATGCGTCCAACAGAGCTTTTACCATCCAATATAGAACATCAAATAACACTTTTTTTGAGATTTTTGGGTACAAGATCAGTAACTAATGTTCGACCATGTCTTACAATTGAACCAATTTGATTGGAATAGATTTTACAGATGTATAATAATAAATAGTATTTGCCGTAAAGGTTATTAGGCATTCTTTAAACATGTTTTAGAAGTAAGAAACTGCATATTATCCAAGAGTTCACCTGATAAGCATCAAGGTAAGCCACGGCAAGTTGAGCTTGGTCGTACAACATCTTTTCAAAATGAGGCACGTGCCAGAACTTGTCTGTGGAGTAGCGATGAAATCCCTGCAATAAGTATAATCATATGAATTTGTTCAGTACAGTATGACATCTTTGTAGTGAAAGATTCTGAAAAATAAAAACATTCTAAGGAACGAACTTACCCATTAGAAATGAAAGGAATGCTTGTTTAAAAACACCTCAGCACTTGACAAACTAACGCTGTTTTATATCTATATCTTTTTATATCTATTTTGGCTAAGCCATTTTTAATCTTCTG
The DNA here is from genome assembly GCA_016106625.1 of Dracogyra subfuscus. Classification (NCBI taxonomy): domain Eukaryota; kingdom Metazoa; phylum Mollusca; class Gastropoda; order Neomphalida; family Peltospiridae; genus Dracogyra; species Dracogyra subfuscus. The sequence continues at coordinate 6,438 of JAECMU010004271.1, read as the reverse complement.
ATGTGAACGGTTACATAATCTAGTTTGTACACAATTAGCTGAAAAGGATGCATTTTCATATTCATGTATAAATACTCTATACAGTACTGCATAAAACAATTTTGGCTAAAGCATTTTCAATATTTTGCTACAGTATAGCTGATCCAGGGTGAGCATCACCCTCCCCCTGCACCGCCATGCCTGGTTTGATTTGACAGAAGCACATCCTCCTAGCTCCTTAGGAAATGTTGCCAAGTCCAGGGAAGAGTGTGAAAAGAAAGGCTATACAACTCACATACTAAAACTGCAGGGCCAGCTCTGTGTGAGCAAACCAGTTCACCAAATTGTCCATTAAACTTCAAAAATTGCAGAAATCAGCAATATTTTCTTTAAAATGTCAATTATTACCTGAAATTATTTTGCCAAATTAAAATAAAATTCTCCAACTGCTTTCAAAATATGCAACTGGGCAATCTGGCAAGTGCCAGAGCTAGCCCTGTGCTGTGCAACCAAACCAGACCTGAGCAACATGGTCGTGCATTCCTCCCTTAGCCATCATCTTGAGAGTGTATACTGTCATATCCAGCGCCATCCGTCTCTCACACGAGTCCGGCTTCGAGCCATAGAAATGAAGAAGAAACTTCAGATTTACTGAAATGAAAACATTTAAAATCTTTAATATCATCTCCTATATACATTGTACATGTAAGTCATGAGTCAATACAGGATTCAAAATCATCTTCTGGGACCTGTATTACGAAGCGATCTTAGTGCTAAGATCACCATAACTGCGTACGGTAGCTATGCATTTAAGGTTACCATAGCTTCGTAAAATGGGGCCCAGGTCCGTATGGACTAGAATTATGATCACAGTAACTTTAAAGGGACATACCCTAGTTTTTAAACACTAACACATATTTTTTAACTATTATAACTGTTTTTGATAACTTAAATCATACTTTATACATATATTTTATTGTTTAGATTGTCAATTTCCATACATTCGAAGTGTTTTTGGTCATCCTGATTTTTTTAATATCACAAAATACATTTCTCATATTTTTACAAATACTCATGTCTGAGAAGTAACAGTTACTGAGTTTTAGTCAAATGTTTAGAGGGTACTTCACCATTTTAAAGTCACAGACTCATGTTTCACTTAATTGTAATTTTATCCAAATGTGTTACAGGTTTGTAGATTAAGTAAATTTAAGTGTTAATTTTCACGTGTTGAAACTAGGATATGGCCCTTTAAACACATGTATTATCTATAGAAAATTAAAATTTATTTTATAAAAACTTAATATCAGTTTTGAAATCATGTTTATTTGGCGAGATTATATGCATGTAGTAGTTATTTTACCACGTTCAGAAAAGTTTTGTAAGTATGCACCGAACCCACAGTACAAATGTTCTGTGTCTTAAAGTTCTTTTTTCACCAGGCAGATGAAACTTTGGAACACCGACATCATTTGAATTTTAGTCCATTCCAGGGCTTCTAGAATTTGTATAAAATCCACTAGCCATAGGATCAGTGATTTTATATATTTATTAGCCCTACTTTACATTTTGTTAATACAATTTTACTAAATAATAGTAATAATTATGTCACCTAAAGGAGGAGATAAAGCTTAAACACACTAACATTGGGAGTTGGGGTGGGGTCAGGATATTAATATTTACAAACTGCAACATTTGACTTTATTTTCACTAGCCATCAGGCATGGCAATATTAGTTATTTACTAGCCCAACATTGAATATCACTAGCCATGGGAGTGGGGCTACCATAATCTAGAAGCCCTGTCCTTCACAAATTTAAAACCTTCACTTACAGAAAACTGCATGTGTTATTTAAAGTTTGTTTTGTTTAATGACACCACTAGAGCACACTGATTTGTTAATCATTGATTATTGGTTTTTAAACATGTAATAATTTTGACATATAGTCTTAGAGAGAAAACCTGCTAAAACAATTTTATTAGTAACTAGGGATCTTTTATATGCACCATCCCACAAACAAGATAGCACATACCAGTTGTGGTACACTGGATGGAACAAGAAATAACCCAATGGGACTGTCTACAAGAATAGAAGCAAGTGAGCACTTGGCTATGTCAAACCCCCATATGTGAGATGTTTAGAGTATAAACACCACATCCATTTTGCAATTTTACTGGCCATAAATTATTTTTACACTTGTTTACCAGGTTGAGGAAATTTCGGAGCATTGCTGAATCCACCCATCTCTGGATCATATGATTTCTCAAGCATCTGGTAACACTTATCCACACAGCCCTGACCAGCCCGGTCCGAACCACCAGACTCTTCAACCTGTGTCGTCTGCATCAGGGCATCGAGGATGGCAGTTCCCTGTTCTTCTATCTTGTCTTGTCTTGAATTCCACTATAACAAATAAAAACATTTCATGATTTCAGGGCTCACCCTGTCCATTGCCAAATTAGCCAACTGCTAATTTGTAAACAAAATGGCTACATTTAGGATTTGGCTACTAATTTTTCGTTAAATTAGTAATTTTTGAATAATTTTCAAGGAAATATTCTAAAACTATGAAAATTGGCTACAACAAAGTTCTTTCCAGCATGAGCCCTGTGTGTTAAGATTTACAGATAAAGCAACAGAGTCAAACATACTATTAAAAAGGGTTCAGTACAGCACTTTCTTGCCGTTTTATAAATATCTCTTTTTCTGTCTTGAGTTCTACTAACATAAATAAAAACAACATATAGGTTTGGGTCCATTCAGGACTACATGTAGTTCAGCCACTCACCAATGTCACCAACTGCAAATTATTAAAAACAATTGGTGAATTTTACAGGTATTAACAGACACACCTCATGGAATATGGTTTGTTAGCTTGTCAATCTAATTAAAATTAGCTCCACAGGTTAATTACTATTACCTGTGAATCTAACAGCATCCTGTTGAAGATCCATGTCCACCTGACCTTTCATTCGACCAATTAAAACCTCACTTGCAAAATCATGCCAGTGATTTGAAAAGAATTTGTAAACATTCTGCCAAATAATGTTATAAACGACTAAGTGTCATTGGTCAATATTTAAATTATTATTTATAGACGAAATATCACCTGGACAAGGGTGTCCACGCAATGCTGTTAGATCTACTAGTAGACCAGTAGAGCTAATTTTAATCAGATTGTAAGCTCGTAAATTTTTAAATTATAACCAATATTAAATTGCCCATTACTGACCATGCAACAGAGTCAAAGTAATGCTGGTTTACACTGCAAGGGTAGAAACTAATGCCCCTCCCCTTGCTCCAGGCACGTAGAAATCATTGGAGATGAGTACAGTTGAAGTTACGCTAATCATCCAGGCCAGTAATTGTAAGCAGATGTGACCCAGACCTTAATTTTTGAAAAACCCAGGAGTGCTAAAAATCGCACTCCTCAAAATGCTTATGAGGGGGGTGGAAATCACACTCCTCAAAATGCAGAGGATGGAGAATCGCACCCCTCAGAATAATAAGAATTAGAGGCAAGAGACCGAGAGGAATTGCACCCATGAACATGATTAAATGAGTAATGATTTCTAAATTAAATATCTTTTGAGTTAATGTTTTGTGTTTTCAAAATAAATATCCTAATTGAACTAATACGATGGTTGTTCTCAACGATGAATGAATGGGCCATTGCAGTCTTACACCAAATTTTTTAAAAAGAAACACAACGAACACAACAGTTATCGATTTTGCGAAACAGAAAGTAGACATAGACTACGTTGCTATGCTATAGACGAAAACAAAACCTGCTGTACTAAATTAGTTTTGTTTTATTGGTGTACGCATTTACTGGTAACTGTGATATCAACATGTAAAAACATACACATCCATAGAGTTATTGGACAATGTTTTTCTGTACGTGTGTAAAATAAATTTCGCGATGATTTACCTGCATTGTACGAAATTAAACAAAACCAAAATAACAATATATCTTTAGTTTTTGGAGGTATTTTAGCCAATAGCAGAATGGTCGATGTTGGTTCTCAAGATTTGTCATTCAGTAAAATTATGGAACAACAAAGTTCCCAAGTTTTTCCGATTGTCAAACCGACGAGAGTTTAATAAAAAGAGAACTCCTAACTGATTGGCGCAGTGTAAATACAACCAACCAATTGTGTTTCAGTTTATAAACACAGTATTCTAGGAAGTTCATTGTGAGCGGAATGTAATGGTTTGTGGGGTTGTCAACTGAATTCAGAAAACAATTAAAATGACAGTTAAAAACCAAAAATACAAGCAAGATTTCTTCAAGTTAGGGGCGCGTTATTTCGCGCCCGTCAGATTGAGTTGATGGGGGTTCACGGGCGTGGTAGCGCTCGCGCCCGTCAAAAACAAAGGTCTGGTGACCTAAATTCAACATGCTCACTGTCAAGCTATTTCAGTATGATACCATGGTACACTACAATGATAATGTGTGCTCTTCAACAGTTTGCTACAAGCCACATAGATTTCATCTTCTCAGTATTTTCCAATAGAGAAAGGACTAATGATTTGTCTTGGGGACTAATACCTGTTCTAGGTTACTAGTTCCCCAGATCACTACATACAGCTCTTAAGTTGTTCCCCTGCATAATGGTGGCAGAGATGTCCATTGCATATTTTTCATATCTCACAGCTTGCATAAGTATAATATTTTACAGCACTGTTTACTTTAATCCATTCAGATAATAAATGATAGACAATGAACCTTTTCTGCTATGTTGAGCAGAATACTCTTGAATCCTGGTCTATCATAGTATCGATCATCTGGGGGGAAGTATGTGCCACCGACCACTGGTTTAAGGTCAGGGGTCAACCACACACTCATAGGCCAGCCACCACTTCCTGTAGTTGCCTGAAACAAATACACAGTGACACATATAGTCACATTACACTGTGCAATTTCATTAAATAATACATAAAAATGGTCAGTTGTTAATAGTCAGTTATAATTGAATGGTTGGACCACATGTATACCGATGTGATGACGGATTATAAAACTCAATAACCAATTATTGCTGGTAATGTTAACTGTAATTGTCCCTACAGTCTAAATGATGGAACTGATGTAAATATACTGGACTGGAGTTTGTTTTCAAGTGTATGTAAAGAAAATAGAGATTGAATAGGTATTAAATTTAAAACAAAATATATATTATTATATAACTTGCATAATGTTTATACAGGGTTGGATAAATCCCATGCCCGGAGACGCCCGGGGCTACCAGAGTTTAAGACCGGGCAACCATTTTTGACGATGCTGATAAAAATAAAAATAAATTTTCTTTTTCTTTGGAAACCAGAAAGCAAAACAGTTTTAATTACAGTGCTAGCCACATCCGGATGCTCCTTAGAATAAAATATTTTAACTTAACTTCAATCAGTCGCCCTTCGTATGCCTCGCACATTTCAAAGGCTACATCCGCGATGCACTGCGTTGTTTTTACAGCAATGATTACAAACAATACTCTATGTCATTATATTAAAGGTGATATATTCTCATCCCCCAAATGTCATATACGTTGGGAGGCAATCCCCCTGATGTAGCCAAGATACCTGGCTTGGGTCGGGACAGGTTACCAGGTAAGCCAAATTAGCCATTGGCTAATTTTCACACAAAAAAATGGCTAATAAAATTTGCAAGTGGCTAAAATTTTGGCTAAGCCATTTTCTGTCTTCTGAGATGTGAACGAACGGTTACATAATCTATCCGACACCTCAAACATAATTATAATAATACCCAATATTCAATCGGTGTAATAGCGATCTCGCGACTGGCAACAAGAAACAATGTCATGCTGAATTCAGCGTAGACCTTATAATGTTTGCTTATTTTAATAATCATGGTTACTAATTTTAACAGCATGTATGACAGCAATGTCTGGAAGATCTGTAACTTGTTATTTTTTACTTTGTAAAATCATTGAACAAAATAATAAAAAGAGACCGACAATGCGTGTCAATTTGAATACAAATGCCAGTTCAGGGCCGAAAGACAAGGGCTGAGTTCAGTCAGACCGAGCGAAAACAAAACATTTGTTAGACTGGTTTGTGAGCTTCCCGTTAAACCAAATGGACACGACGAACACCAATCAAATAGTTAGCGAATGTTAGGAAGAATGATTGTTGGCTGAACTGAGTAAAACTATTGACGCGAATATACGTCACACTTCAGAGTCGAAAGATACCCGCATGTCAAGAGACATCATTGAGGACTCTAAAACAATACGATTACGCAACAGTAAATCTTGCTGTAAATTTGTAGAAACACAATAGTTGTTCGCATCAATGAATACCTAACTGCAGTTTTTGTTTATTCCTTTGTCTTTGTTAATTTTGTACGCATGGTCGAGAGTACACATGTAGATCGCGGAAAATGAACATGCATTATTTATACAAATTGCAGTTAAATGTACACTGAATAAAATTAGTTTACA
>JAECMU010004266.1:8328-28328 GCA_016106625.1 Dracogyra subfuscus | reverse complement strand
CAGTAAACTGTTATGATCGTTTAATCCTTTTCACTACTAATACAATGCCTAGATCAATAAATGAATAACATAAAAACGTCAACGATCATTAATTTGTCCATTTTCGCTTGGCAGCACGCACCCATGACAACATTTAAATCAGCAATACAGTTGTTTGTTGTGTCTATTTTGCTTTGCTAATATTCTTGCCGTAAGTGCCGTTCAGTGCAACATAACGGGAAAGATAACAGACAAAAGGCTGGTCAGTACTGTCCGTCATTTCGCCAATATGTAAAGGAAAGCCTGTTTAATATCACTTTGAATGTCCTGTGTCGAAGTTTCCACCAAATGTTATTTTTTTACCTTTAAAGGGACATTCCTGAGTTTGCTGCAATATGTTACGATGTAATTGACTAATAAAATATTTCTATGATCAAACTTACATATTAAATATATTTTCTTGTTTAGAATATTAGTGGCTCAATATTAAACGTGTTTCTGATCTTTGTAATATTTGTACTAGGCTAATTTTTATTTTATTTCCTATTTGAAGACGAAATCCATGTTCGGCTTCTTACAAATATTAAGCCGACCAGAAACACATTGAATATACAGACATTGATGTTATAAACAAGAAAATATATTTAATTTGTATTTTTAAAGGGACATTCCTGATTTTGTTGCATTGTAAGATGTTTCCGACTAATAAAATATGTCTACGATTAAACTTATATACGGTACTGAATACATTTTCTGGTTTGCAATATCTGTGTCTGTATATTCAATGCCTTTCTGGACCTCTTAATATTTCTAAGAAGCCCAAACTAGATTTCGTCTTAAATAATTGCGTACGTACGAAAAAATATATTTGAGGAAATAAAATGAAATTTATCCTTGTACGAATATTAGAACAATCAGAAACAAGTTTAATATACAGCCAGTAATATGTTGTGCAGAAAAATATATTTGCAATGTTACTACAATCGTTAAAAAGTATCTGTTAGTCGATAACATCTTAAACATTGCAGCAAACTCAGGAATGTCCCTTTAATCGTAGAACTATTTTATTAGTCGGAAACATCTTACAATGCAGCAAACTCAGGAAGGTCCCTTTAAACATAACGTTTTTACCTTGAAGCTATATGTCTGAGACAAATTACAACCAAACAATTCCATTTACTAGTATAAAAAATTGGGTTTGGAGAGAGGGGTGTTGTTGTTTGTTCTTGTTGTTTTGTTGTTGTTTTGTTTTGTTTGGGGGGTTTTCTTGGATTTGTTATGTGTGTTTTTTTATGTTTGCTGGGGTTTTCTTGGGGGGGGGTTGTGGGTTTTTTGGGGGGAGGGGGCGAGTGGGAGCAGTGGATCTTGAGAGTGTGTCACACGAATTAGCTAGTGTTTTATGCGTACACATTCAACATACTCAGGTTTATTTTCCCATAATCCTCTGCAGACAACTGACAAAGAAAAAACAGGGTGACCATGCTATATTTAGCCACAAATGTTTCGGAAAAACCATCTTGTCGTCCAGTATAAGACTTTAAAAAAATTATTATCTTTGAGTTATTACGTACACATACACACGAACCCAGAACCCAGGACCTAACAGCCTGTAGACCGATGGCCTAACCACGACGCCACTGAGGCCGGTCTAAAGTTACAACACACAAAATGAAGCCTAGGATCAAGTATAGCGGGTAGCATAGCCCAGTGGTACAGTGCCCGCCTGATGCGCGGTCGGTCTAGGATCGATCCCCGTCAGCTAACCACTGGGGTTTTTTCTCGACATAACCATATGTCCGACGCCGATATAACCGTACTTATAATGTGTTGAGTGCGTCGTTAAACAAAGAACAAACAAAAACAGGATCAAGTATATAATTAATTTTGTTCTGCCTGTTTCTCACGCTACACAGAAACCTATCTTACAATAAAAACACATTTGGAATGACCTTTAGGTAAATTATTTCAAATTACATCTGGCAACTCGAAGAAATAATAAACTCGTACAAAATTAGTTTAAACAAAATCGATATCGAGATAGTAGAAAAACATTAGGCCTACGATATCCAGAAAACAGTTAAAGTGTGTTATGTTTAAAGAGAGAGAGAAATGTTTTATTTAACGACGCACTCAGCACATTTTTATTTACGGTTATATGGCGTCAGACATATGGTTAAGGACCACACCAATTTTGAGAGGAAACCCGCTGTTGCCACTTCATGGGCTACTCTTTCCGACTGGCAGCAAGGGATATTTTATTTGCGCTTCCCACAGACAGGATAGCACAAACCATGGCCTTTCTTGAACCAGTTATGGATCACTGGTCGGTGCAAGTGGTTTACATCTACCCATTGAGCCTTGCGGAGCGCTCACTCAGGGTTTGGAGTCGGTATCTGGATTAAAAATCCCATGCATTGACTGGGATGCGAACCCAGTACCTACCAGCCTTTAGACCGATGGCCTAACCACTACGCCACCGAGGCCGGTGTTATGTTTAATGTCCGATGGCTTAACCACACCACCACCGAGGCCTGTAAACGTAGAATGCACCCTTTAAAAAAGCATGACAGTTATTTTGTTTACACTTTGATAATAATCTTGCCAGCTGACTAATGATAAATGCTGTAGAGTGAAACACTGTACAAAGAGAACCTTGAATAACGGACACCTCTTAGTAACGGGCAAAAATTGGGAACTAAAAGGGACATTCCTGAGTTTGCTGCATTGTAAGATATTTCCGACTAATAAAATAGTTGTACGATTAAACCTACATATGAAATATATTTTCGTGTTTAGCATAACAGTGTCTGTATATTCAATGTCTTTCTGATCGTCTTAATATTAGTAAGAAGCCCACACTGAGTTTTGTCTTCGTACGCACGAAACAAATATATTTTAAGAAATAAAATATAATTTAACTAGTACAAATATTAGAACGATCACAAACACGTTTAATGCACAGCCACTAATATTTTATGCAGAAATATATGTTTGATATGTAATTATAATCGTTAGAAAGTTAAAAATGTTGCAAACTCAGGAATGTCCCTTTAAGTTACAATTTACTCAAATTTATTTTCTATAAATTGTTCCAAATTATGTGCCAAATTACCTTATGAAAACTGAACAATTTGTTTATATTTTGGACTTAATCTTAACGGAAATTCAAAATTCGATAGCACCACAAATGCCCTCCCCCATCCCCGCCTGCTTCTCTCTTGCATTTGGCAGCGCGGGATGTCCATCCTCCCAAACCCTTTCCTGTTCTGAAAGGTGGAGCCGGCATGTCAAGTTGAGAGAGAGAGAGAGAGAGAGAGAGAGAGAGAGAGAGAGAGAGAGAGAGAGAGAGAGATAACTAAATCTAAATAGATAACATTTATCGATAAAGCAACCAGACATATATTGTATGTGTATATGGCAGGGCAGGACAATGCATACCATAACGTTTGAGGTACTAGTAGTGAGAACCTGGCTGGGATGGGGCGGCGATACATCCGGTGATGTCCTTTCGCACCTGAGACGAGTGTTCTACCACTGAGGTAAATCTCGACTATGTAACCTACATCAAAGGATGCATTAATTAAGTCATTCGATTTTGTGGAATATACGGGCTCCACTATCGTGTCAAATGAAGCGAATAGAACATAATATCTGTTCACGCGCTGTTCCCCATTAGTGGGTCATTTCTGCCTGTAGTTATCCGGAAGGTGGTATGCTGGTATTCGGTTATCAATACATTTTGTAGCGTGCAATGTGAGAGTTTCGTATTAGAGCATGCAAAGTGCACTTCCGGATACTAAACTAATGGTGTATTTGTTTATTTGTGTAGAGTGTCCAGTCGAAAGTCCATAACACCTCATATTAATGGGCAAAAACACATAGTCCATTTTCGATTGGGTCGGGTATAGACTACTAATGGCAGTGGTAGGATATATCGCTCTGGGGAAGGGAAGTAATTCTCCTGCAGGCGAAATACCAATGATCCATGTGACCGATCACGTGCGTGTTAAACTTCTCTTTGAATCGGTCACCTGTAGAGATGTGATTTAAATTGTGTTAGTGGTTGTAAACGTTTAGATCGGTCACGCTCATATATGAAACTTTTTGAAAAAGAAAATGTTTTGCAAACGTGTACATGTAGGTTACCATACACTTTGTAAAACATCGTGATCAAATACAGGATTATATGCTTTAAGAAGCGAAATGTATTAGAGCCAGGGATATAGCAAACAAATTCTTGTCATTCGCGATTTGTTGCATGCAAAATGCAACAGCAGAAAGAATATGGCTTGTCATCAACAGGAAAATAAAACTCACTATCATTAAGTTTTCTTGTGTTTTTATTTATTTTGTTGTTGTTGTTTGTTTTCATTTTTATTTTAAAACATTGAGTGATGTCCGAAACTTGGAAAATATCATGGATACATTAAACTAAAAAAGCGATTCTTTGACTGCTGTTCCTTTTATCTATACCTAATTTATTATATTGGTACTGTTCTATGTGTCGTAGTGAACGTACCACAGTTTATTTCAGTCGAGTTAAACAGTTGTTATTGTTTTTGTTTTTGTTTTTAAATTCGAAGATCAATAGAACGATACTTGTATGAGTAATTGAAATAAAAGTTTAATTTTTTTTTTTTTTTTTTTTTTTTTAATTTAACGACACCATTGGAGCACAGTGATTAATTAATCATTGGCAATTGGATGTCAACCGTTTGGTAATTTTGACTCGTAGTCATCAGAGGAAACTCGTTACATTCTTTCTAATGCAGCAAGGGCTATTTTATTTGCACTTTCGCACAGACAGGAAAACACATACCAGTCTTTGTCCAGTTGTGGTGCACTGATTGGAATGGAAAAACACCCGCAATCAGCTGAATGGATCCACCTAGGTGATTCGATCCTGCGACGCAAGCACCTCTGGTGAGCACTCAATCGACAGAGACGTAATAGAAGTAAATTTGATGGCAGATGTTGAAACATACTTTTGGTATTGTATTTCTTTCAAAACAATTTTACAGAGATTGTATGGTCATTTAAAGAAATCTAGCATTCCTGGAGATCTGATTTCAGACCTTGCTTTTTAAGGTGCGCGGGTGCGATCGCTTGTACAGCGCACGTAATTTCAATCTGACGAGTGTGAAAAACAGCGCACGTTACACTCAACAAACGGCGCACGTAAAATATATGGGCATATTTATTTCCACTATTTACAAAAAATCAACAGTTTTCATAGCTCACTTAGCTGATAGGAACGTCCTTTTATAAAACAATAAAAAAAAAATAATAATAATTTTTTATTATTATTAATTTTTTTTAAACGACGCACTCAACACATTATACGGTATATCGGCGTCGGATATATGGTTATGTCGAGAAAAAAAAACCCAGTGGTTAGCTGACGGGGATCGATCCTAGACCGACCGCGCATCAGGCGGGCACTGCAGTTGTTAAACTGGTATTTATCTGTCTTGACAAAATCGGGAAAATACTGGTTTAAGAGACAATTTTGTAGACGTACCAGTCAAAATTCAATCGGGGCTACGCTGCCTATTTTATTTATTTTGCAGAGTGATTTTTCACTCGCCTTGGCATACTGAGGTGTGCGATTTTTCACTCACATATAATTTGTGATTTGTAATTAATTAAAACAAAACATAACATTTAGTTACCATGGCTGGACTGAACTGATTTTATTTCTAAATTTAATTTGTTACTCTATAATAGGCTCCCAGTCTTGATTTGTATGGTAGACGGCAACAACACTGACCCATTGTTTACCGATGTTTACAATCGTATGCTTTGAGTTTCAATGAAACAAAATCGGTTATCTGTTATCACTTCATTGTCTTCGTAATTAATTAATGTTTAACCTCGGGACAAACACAAACACAGACGATTGTGTCTTCACAACAGAATACGCCAAACAACTGGCACAAATGTAATAACCAGCGTATACAACACCCATTTGGTACAAGACTATTTCTATAGATCTGCTAAAAGAGTATGTACAGTGTGCGTGCGGCTCCCAATACTGTCTGATTTTCTTTGTGAATAGCGTTGTTGTGTATAACATTACACGGAACTCTGGGGAACCGTGTCTGCTCTTGACAGCCATTCCGAGTTAATTGTTTTACGGAACACCGACTGTTTAACTTAACTTAGCTGCTGAGGTAACGACGGTTCACCGGACTTGGCGGAGTGGAGGTTAAACCATTGGCCTTAAGGCCAGTAGGTAATAAGTTCGCATCCCCTAAATGGCTCATGGGGCATAGAAACGATATCTAGATGGGTGGTGATGCGCTATATCTTGCGGACAAAGCACAGTCGTTATTGCTGTGGCACAAGCTATATTTTTGTACCTTAATTATACAAGAAGGAAGGATATGTTTTAGTCAACGACGTTCTGAACATACTGTGTTTACGGTTATATGGCGTAAGGCATATAGTTAATGATCACACGGGCTACTCTTTTTCGATTTGCAGCAAGGGATCTTTTATATGCACCATCACACAGATAGGATAGTACATACTACAGCCTTTGTTACACACAGTTGTGGAGCACTAACTAGAACGAGACAGAGCCCAATGGGTCCACCGGCGGGGATCGATCCTAGACCGATTGCACATCAAGCGAACACTTTATTCACTGGGCTACTTCCCGCCCCTGATTACAAAGAGTAGGACACAAACACACGTACATGTTAATCCTCAAGTGAGGGACACAGTTCCGGTCCCCTCACGGGCCTGACATCGACTTCGAATTATGTCTTGCTGATTATCATTCCTCTGTCCAGTATACATAAAGAACTAAAGCCAAACTAGAATAATTGGCAATGAAGGAAGGAAGGTAATCGTTTATTTAACGAGGCACTCAACACATGTTATTTACGGTTATATGGCAGCTTTAGCGTCTCAAAGAGTATTTCTTAATCCAAGGCAAAACATAAAATGTAGTTGATATTTTTTTTAAATAATATTCCTTTATGTCTTCCTCATCTGCCGCTTATTTTCCTTTATACATTAAATGCTTTTTTTCACATTTTCCATATAGCCAAGGCAAAGTTAATTATTTAAACTTTGCTCCCAAATTACTTCACTTGAACCCAAATTTCGTGAAGCTACGCGGCGTTATTAAACGGCAATGTTGTAGAAAAAACATGTTGACGCGTTGTCAAAATCGATGTGTTCTCTGACTAGAGACTTTAAAACATATTTTTAATATAAGTATTTCTGAACTCTGTACACCAAAAGCATACACCGGCCTCGGTGGCGTCGTGGTTATGCCATCGGTCTACAGACTGGTAGGTACTGGGATCGGATTCCAGTCGAGGCATGGAATTATTAATCCAGATACCGACTCCAAACCCCGAGTGATGCTCCGCAAGGCTCAGTGGGTAGGTGTAAACCACTTGCACCGACCAGTAATCCATAACTGGTTCAACAAAGATCATGGTTTGTGCAATCCTGCCTGTGGGAAGCGCAAATAAAAGATCCCTTGCTGCTAATCGACATAAGAGTAGCCCATGAAGTGGCGGCAGCGGGTTTCCTCTCAAAATCTGTGTGGTACTTGACCATATGTCTGTGGTCATATAACCGTAAATAAAACTTTGTTTTTCTTTCTTTCTTTCCAAAAACATATTTGTTTGTTTAACGACGCACTCAACACATTATAATTACAGTTATATCGGCGTCGGACATATGGTTATGTCGAGAAAAACCCCAGTGGTTAGCTGACGGTGATAGATCCTAGACCGACCGCGCATCAGGCGGGCACTGTACCACTGGGCCATGCTGCCCGCCAGGAAGGAAGGAGGGAAATGTTTTATTTAACGACGCACTCAACACATTTTGTTTACGGTTATATGGTGTCAGACATATGGTTAAGGACCTCGGTAAGTAGCAAGGAATCTTTTGTATGCACCATCACACAGACGGGATAGTACATACCACGGCTTTATTTACACACATTTGTGAAGCACTGGCTGGAACGAGAAATATTAAATATAAAATATAGCCCAATGGGCCCACAGACGGGGATCGATCCTAGAGCGACCGCGCATCAAGCAGGTCTATTCTAAATTGTTAAATGGTAATGTGTAGTTGAGATGGCAGGTTTGACGTCTCAAAGAGTGTTTTTTAATCTAAGGCAAATCAAAAACATATATATAGTTGATATTTGGTAAGACCAAAATTACAAAATTGATGCTGTAATGCATTTCTTTTTTTTTGTATTTAAACAAAAAGAAGATATTCCTTCATGTCTTCCTCGTCTGCCTCCTCACCCCCTCATCTGCTTCCCTACCTCCAAGGTGACCCTTATTTACCTTGATACACTAAATGCTGTCCTTCACATTTTCCATATAACCAAGGCAACTTTAATTATTTCATCTTTGATCTTTGAACTCAAACTGCTTTGGTGCGTCACAATAGTATTTGGTGAAGCTACACGGCGTTGTTAGACGGCGATGTTGTATCTCCCGCGGTAAATTTGGAAACGTTAAAACGACGCACTATCGGACCAGAGACCTTATAACATAGTCCTAATATAAGTGTTTTTGAATCCTGTACACCAAAAGCAGATCATCATTTAACCCAACAGCAGATGTTGTGTTCACGGTGGGTTGTGAACTGAGTATGTTCAAAACGGCGGGTGGGGGACAGACCCTAGTTTCAGCACGTGAAACATAACACTAAGTTCAGTAAATCTACAAACCTGTAACACATTTGGATAAAATTAAATTGAGTAAAACATGATTCTGTGACTTTGAAATGGTCAAACAATAGACTAAAACTCGACTCCAAAGCTATTTCTTCTCAGCGCATGCGCGTTTATAGAAATATTAGAAATGCATTTTGTGGTATAAGAAACACCAGGATAACCAGAAACACTTCGGTTGTACGGAAGTGAATAATATAAACATAAAATATAAGTAATGTTTGATTTCAGTGATCATAAACAGCTCTGGTAGTAAACTATATGACTTTGTGTTTAAAAACCGGCCTCGGAGGCGTAGTGGTTAAGCTATCGGACTACAGACTGGTAGGTACTAGGTTCGGATTCCAGTTGAGGACTGGGATTTTTAATCCAGATACCGACTCCAAACCCTGACTGAGTGCTCCGCAAGGCTCAATAGGTAGGTGTAAACCCCTTGCACCGACCAGTGATCCGTAACTGGTTCAACAAAGGCCATGGTTTGTGATATCCTGCCTATGGGTAGAGAAAATAAAAGATACCTTGCTGCCTATGGTAAAAGAATAGCCTATGTGGCGACAGCGGGTTTCCTCTAAAAAGAAAACCGTGTCAGAATGACCATATGTTTGACATTCAATAGCCGATGATAAGATAAAAAAAAATCAACGTGCTCTAGAAGCGTCGTTAAATAAAACAAACTTTACTTTTTGTGTGTGTTTAAAAACTAGGGTCCTTTTAACATTAAAGTAATATAATAGGCTGATGATGGTTAACACAAATTCTCAAATTATACGAGATGGGACAAACATTAATTGCTGGGTCAAAACTAGGCGGGATATATCTTGGGGCTCCGTCTAAATCCACGCTTGAGTTTTAAGCATCAGTTGCAGATTTTATCAATTAGTGTTCTTGTTGATAAATATTTATTAGTGAGATTCGCTTAATTGGTGTGGTACATTTGGTTCTGTTGTTAACACATTGGAGGTCCACTGGTCGCATATGGCGAAAGCCGCGTGCTTATAATAATAATGTCAACCCGGTGCAGTAGCCTCAGGCGCATCAACAAATTGGAATAAGCTGCTGTATTGAATTCTGCCCATGGTGCCGATGACAATGACGCTTCAATATTACTGTCATCTAGAAAAGTAATGAAATAATTTATGGGTAGATGCATCACTTTATTGTGTTAATTTGTTAGTATGCCACTCTGGAGTGTCTCGAGATAAAACCATGCACCTGTGATATGTTTTGTAACAACGGTGTTTTGCCTCATCAGGGAGTGTATTCATAGTCTCGATTTTCACAATGGTGCACGATAATATATCACCATAGCGAATAATCACAATATCTTGTGAAACCTATTTTCAAGGTAATTCTAAAGCGACCAACATAATATAACGATTTTTAGTTGAGTGATTGACAATAAAATACGTTTGTAAGAATGGTTACCCTAGATACGGGGTATCTTAGATACGACCTATACACAGAGACATCATATAAAAGGCATGTTCAAAATAAAACAATTAAATGAGTTCATAAATAGAAAACAATCGGAGCTGAATTAGTGTAAATATGGCCTCATACAGTATAGTACATAGATATGTCTATAATGGGAAAAAATATATATCTACATATGACAATAAATGTTCATAAATGTTCAATGGACTGATGAATTTCAATATCTCTATTACAGGATGTAATAAAAATATAAATATGTAATTAACAAATTACTAAAAACACACAGTGACCATATGGAGAGATAGATTTACAAAAAACTATATGTTTGCACTACAACTTCCGGTTCCGGTGTTTCTCGGCTGTTATGCTCAAATATTCATAGAGGGTTTTTCTCGGCTGTTATGCTCAACTATTCATAGAGGGGGTTTTTTAAGTATCAAATAAGGAAGTATTCTAACAAGTGACCTGCCTCGGTGGCGTAGTTGTTAAGCCATCGGTCTACAGGCTGGTAGGTACTGGGTTCGGATCCCAGTCGAGGCATGTGATTTTTAATCCAGATACCGACTCCAAATCCTGAGTGAGTGCTCCGCAAGGTTCAATGGGTAGGTTAAAACCACTTGCACCAACCAGTGCTCCATAACTAGTTAAACAAAGGCCATGGTTTGTGCTATCCTGTCTGTGGGAAGCGCAAATAAAAGATCCCTTGCTGCCAATCGGAAATAGTAGCCCATGAAGTGGCGACAGGGGGTTTCCTCTGTCCTAAATAGTACGTCCAAATAACGAGTTGTCAATGTTCGTTGTCAAGCATGATTTTTAGATGAGGTGTATACAGTTATTAACACTTGTTATTTGTCAAGCATGATTTTTATATATTCTAATACATAGTTAAAATATGAATTATGGTGTTTTAAACATGTTTTACTAATACCTATTATAAAAACAAATATATTGTTTTAATATCTTACACCATACATTGATGATGAAAGTACTCCCTTAAATAAAATGGCTGGTTTTTAACAAAGGGTACCATGATTTGAATTGGTATTACTAATTGATAGATGGTATTTTAAATATTGCATTGCTCAGCTGTTGTTGTTGGATCCACAGAGGACTCTTGAATCACACCCAATCTGGTATTTATTGTTTATGGTTATTGCTATCTTGACACCCCCGTACTTTACATTTGCTAGTAATTTGTGTTAATTTTAATTCATTTTAATGCATGTTGTTTTTGTTATCACAATTATTTCAACCTTTTGTATCTGTGGGATACGTGTGAATACACAATCAGTGGTTACCTTTACAACATTTGGGATATACCCCATTATGCCCTTGGGTGTCATGGTGGATCACTTTACAATGACCTTAATGGATACACGTATTTGATACAGTAATACTCGTCATTTTGACTTTTTCTGTTATTCTTGCAAATGTGTTTTGGCAAGACTGTGACCTCCCTCCCCCTGAAAAGCCATAAAACAAGATGTCTAATGATCGCCAATATTTGATATTTATTTCCTTTGTCTGCGATTGTGTTTTTGTCGTTGTTGTTTGTTTGGGGTTTGTTTGCGGTTATGGGGCATGTTTTGTTTTTTTTTAGATATAAAGATCCAAAGAAACGGAAAATCTATTTTGGTAAATGCATACCATGTCAGCATTGTCTGCGCAGCTCTTAACAACGTGCTTTAAAGGGACATTTTTGAGTTTGCTGCAATATGTTATCGACTAACAGAGACATTTGTGACAATTGTAATTGCATATTGAATATATTTCTCAGCATAAAATATTAGTAGCTGTATATTAAATTTCATCTTATGTCCTAAAATATAGTTTTTTCGTACCTACGAAATTATTTGAAGACAAAATCCAGTCTAGGCTTCTTATAAATATTAAGACGACCAGTAACACATTAAATATGCAGACACTGATATTCTAAACAAGATTTTTTTTAAATTTAATATGTAGAATTAATCGTAGAAATATGTTATTAGTCGGAAATATCTTACAATGTAGTAAACTCCGGAAAGTCCCTTTAATTTAACTTTTGAATTGTTACTTTTATGTTGATCACTTCATTGATGTACGTACCATAGTTTGACACCCTATAACCGATGTATTGTTTGTGCCGGGGTGTCGTTATACATTCATTGATTGATTCATTCCATATTCACATGTTAGCTAGTTTGTGAACACAACCAACTAGTCTAAAACTTTGTTAGGCCACCACATTAACCTTTATATCACCAACCATTCAACTGAGGTCTTGATCTGACTCGGTCAGTTCAGCGCTCGTCTCAGTTGGACCGATTCTCTCATTATTTTTATTCCCCGTCTCAACCAATGCCACACGACTGGCATATCAAAGGCCGTGGTATGTGTTATCCTCACTGTGGCTACTAATATCTTGCTACTAATGGAAACATGTGGCGGGTTTCCGCGGACGTCTACGAATCACAATTACCAAATGTTTATTGACACCACTAGAGTACATGCATGTATTGACCATCGGCTATAAAATGATAAACATTTGGTTATTTTGACATATAGTTTTAAAAAGGAAACCCGCTACATTTGTTCATTAGTAGTAAAGATATTTTATGTGTACAAATAGAATAACACATATTATAGCCTATTGATATAAAAATCGTGTTAAACTGGCTGCAACGAGATATAGCTCAAACGGGCCCACCAGTGGGGATTGATCCTAGACCGACAGAGCATCAGGCGAACGTTTTACCACTAGGCTAAGTCATGCCTCTTGAAACACAACAGAGCCACGAATTACAGCTCGGCGTCAATAGTTAGCATGCATTTATTGCTATTAATTCATTGACAAGACATGGCTAGTGTTGCTGGTCTTTTAGACCGTTAGCTGAATATTCTACCTGACGGAATCAGTCTCGATTATCTCACAGCACTTTTATATCCATATTCATTAAGGAGAGTAAATTGGAAGATGTCCCGATCGCGCAGTCAAATATGTCACATTAGAATTGGTCATGTCAAAGTCCATGTTAATTATATACTTGACCTTGGGCTTCATTTTGTTTGTTGTACATTTATAATGTGCTGCAGTGGTTCTATTGTCATATGGTGAGGTGAGAATACTGATTTTTGTTTATATTTGAATGTGCACGGTTTTTGTTGTATGTTTACTTGGGTTATCTCTCTCTCTCTCTCTCTCTCTCTCTCTCTCTCTCTCTCTCTCTCTCTCTCTCTCTCTCTCTCTCTCTCTGTCTGTCTGTATGTGTGTATGTGTTGTGTGTTTTTGAAATCGTATATCGGTTTTTCATTTTATTTGTTGGTAGGAGTGTGTACGGTTCTCAATACATTATTTCTTGCATCACGGTAATCAACTGGCACGCTCGTACTTGTGGTCATTGTTTTCTAAAGCACTTGAAATCAAGGCGTAGCGGCTTTTTGGCGATTCTGTCCGTCATAGCGATACCACCCCACACCATAACCGGGTACACCACCTAATCTGTCATGAAATTACATTGTGACATTGGCGTCCCGTTCATTTCGTCGTCGCCAGACCCGACCACGCCTGTCAAGGAAATCCAAAGTAATAGGGACTCAGCTACAAATACCTCCCTACACCATTCATGTCTGTGGGCAATGTGACGATTTGTTAAGGTAGGCACAACTCGAGGTCGTCGAACATGAAGATGGGCTTCAAGAAGACGATTTCTAATCGTCTGACCTGTAACTCGGACACCAGTAGCCTGATAAAGGTTTGCAATAATTTGATTTGCCGTTTAAGCTCCATTTCTTAGAGCCTGGTTACGGGTGAATCGATCCTGTACTCCTGCCGATATATGAAATGGCTCCCCACATCATAACACTCCCTCCACCGAATCTGTCAACTTGGGCAACACAGTTGTTGGCAAAACGTTCATTGCGGCGTCTGTAAACTCGTTGTCGTTCATCACGTCGCTGTAGAAGGAAACGTGACTCGTCGCTGAACAATACTCGCTTACAGTTTCCCAAGTTCCACCCATTTACATTCGTACACCAGCGAACACGTAAATGTCGATATTGACGTCACAGTACGGGGTCAACATACAGTCTCCTAGCCCGTAAACCAGCTTCTCGAAGTCGGTTCCGAATGGTTTGTGCAGACACCCTTCTTAAACCAGGTATGCGTCCAGCAGTGTTCGTTGCTATGGCAGTTCGGTGACGCAAGTTCAGAACCCGGATGCAGCGATATTGTGCTGCAGTTGTTATGCGAGATCTTCCACTTCTGGGAGAGTCTTCAGTTGTCTGAAACTGTTGGTACCTGTGCCAGAGACGTGAAATGGTGCTCTGGTGGACGTCCATGTGGCGTGCGACTGCTGACTGTGATTCATCTAACTAGAGGCGGCCTATTGCAATGTTTCAATTCGGCAGGTTTAGTATTGCCATCTTTTAACTCGTCTAAGTCGAAATGGAAATGAGCCATTATTGCGAGCATTGCAGCTTTAAATACCCATCACTACCCCCAATGATTTCCCCTCGTTTCATGTGCATTCGCCAAAATCTTACCATTTCACACCGATATCCTGCAATTGTCGCACAACGTGCCACAGCGTGAGTTAAATTTGCTATAGGGTGTATACCACCAAATCAAATCCCATAGACGACAATAGTAACATAAGTGGCTAAAACTCCTGCAGCGTAACAATCAGCATAAACGCCACGGATATAAATACTACCACCCCTCACACTTCAAGTGAACCAGAGAAAATTGGGGTTTAAGCTCCTCGGTTCTGAGATAACGGGTAGCGTCTATGACTACCCTAGTTCCACACACAATTCGAGCACTGTTTTTACAGGTACCCCATACATGTTTCAAGCACAAGGCTACTTGACACATTGGTACTAGATGAAATAAAATTGCATATTTTGTTTACCCAGATGAACTATTATATTTTACACCCAACACACTCGCATTTATAACCAATCACAGGACTTGTGGTGTTTGCTTCTCTATCAAAAGTTCGGTGCACCTTAAACTTTGACCCAGCCGGAAGTTATTTGGTTTAGTACAACCTATAGGGTGCATTTGAGCATGCTGTCTCATTCCAGGAACATTAACAAGTATGGTCATTCAGCAACTTTGTACAAAAAGAGGATATTTTGTAAAATCTAACACTTTACTTCTTTCCCTATCACCTATGCGTTTCTTTTTTGACAAGAGTATATTAGGAAGTAAAACAAAATACAGTTTGTGCTGTTATAAGTATTAGTATCATGTATTGATATTCTAAAGCTCATCCACAAAACAGTATTACCATATCAAAATCGTGATTGTTTCCATGGTCCACTACCATCATAGGGTGCCTGTCCTTAGAAGGATCGCCACTACCCTAGAAAACCCGTAACAGGATATGTATCTTTAAATGTAACTGCATTTGTATTTAACTTTCCCCTGCGCGTGCTGTAACCTCACCGTGGTGCAGGGGTGTAACATTCTCTGAGAATGGCCAATACAGCACAAAGTTTTGAGTAAAAATCAGTATCCGTAAAAGTCTGTGATATTTGTGTTTTTGTGCAGTTCTTTACACTGTTGTTGTTTAAACTTCGAATTTTTATATCGATGTTGATCATCACTTTATTTATTTGCATTATCATAGTTTGACACCCAATAGCCGATGTAATTTTCGTGCTGGGGTGTCGTTAAACATTCATTCAATCATTCATTCATTCATTCATTCATTATTTAACTTTATTATTCGAAAAGTGTTGCCATGACCGAAACTCCTGAATAATCGCTTTAAATATGTAACTGTAACTCCCCAACTATATAACAAAGAAAAAGAACCATTTTATTTAACGACGCACTCAACACATTGTATTTTCGGTTATATGGCGTCAGACATATGGCTTAGAACTACACAGATATTGAGAGAGGAAACCCGCTGTCGCCACTTCATGGACTACTCTTTTCGATTAGCAGCAAGAGATATTTTATAGGCACTATCCCACAGACAGGGTAGTACATACTATGGCCTTTTATATACCAGTCGTGATGCACTGGCTGGAACTATAAATAGCCCAATGAGCCCACCGACGGGGATAGATCCCACACCGACCGCACATCGAGTGAGCACTGTACCACTGGGCTACGTCCCGCCCCAACCATATACCAATGTCTGTTAATGCAAACAATTTAAAAATACAACTACTTTAATACACGTGTTTACTTCAGCTTAGTACGGATATCTTCAATTTTCTTGACGCAACATGACACATCTTCTCGCCATTTCAAATGGTGTCATTAAATACTTAGCCTTCTCTACCCCAGGGCTACGACACAACAACATGTGTGTTAATGTTACTATGTAACCTAAATCTGGATTAAAGAAAACGGTCAAACAGAACATAAGAAAATGTCGTCACAGGAAAACCAGAAGTATAACATGGTGTGGAACTGAAGGGTTCGCATATGATCCTGACGGATCCTGTTGGTTACATTTTTCCTCGATACATATAAAACTTGCTCAATGATTGATTTTCTTGAGACTCGTGTGTCAAAAAACAAACATCCAAACATCTACAAAAAGACTCGTGCTACAAACTAGTGTACATGTATCTATGTCCATTATTACTGTTCGATTAATGTGCTGTATATACACTATTCACTTATGCCCCAACCCTGGCACTACTATATTTGTTTTCTGGGGTTGATAAACTTTATTAAATATATATATTATAATACATAATGAAACTTAATGACTATTGAACTATTTTCATCCTGTTCTGATGGGTCGCAAGACTAGTTTTACACGTATTGCATACGAGGTCTTTAAGAATTTACTACGACATTAACGCGATCTCTACGAGTTTGTCACGATGTAAATACAAGTGTTTTGGGTCAAAACCGGAAAGTTATGGATTTTGGCACCTTTTTTCAGTCGACACAGCATCATTCATTTATAGCAAAATGGAACATCAACAGCCACAGATGTCAACGAAAAGAGGAGAGCCATCGCCGTCGAGTTCAGCGAACATTTTGTGCAAGGATCTGGCTTGTTCGTCGTCAAAATTACAGTTGCTATAATACCCTGCAGTAGGAGCTGCCACGAGATGACAATATTGACTCCTAGAACTTCTTACATGTGGATTCGGCCTTGGTCCAAGATATTCTGGATCGTGCTGGTCCTTATAGGAAGACAACCACTTGAGCCAGTTCTAAGCCTGGCCATCACACTTGGTTATCTGGCGACTGGAAACTCATACAAGACCCTTGAGTACGAGGTCAGGGTGGCCAACAATACAATTTCCCGTATTGTGCCGGAAGCATGCAACGTCATCATCAACGAGTTTGCAGATGAGTTTCTGGAGATATGACTACAAACTAAAGATTCACATGTATGTAACTGTTTAATTGATTAATATATGGCAATCTGTAGAGATACCATAATTTGATAATTGACACGAATAGATTATACTGTTTTACTATTTCAGTGTCCATCTGTACTAGATAAGTGGAATGTGGTGGCAGGAGGGTTCTCAAACAAGTGGAACTTCCACAACTGTCGTTTGTATCACCAGGTCCCGGTTCCTCTGTCGCTTGGCTTGTCAACTGAAATAACACTTATTAACAGACATTAGAATATATGTGACATATTTACATTGTTATTTTCTTATGCCAGCTGAGACATGAGACACGTCCTTAGAATAGAATAGAGTGGAAAAGAGACAGGAGTTCCATTCCACAAATCCGCATATTGTAAGATTTATTGTTTTTTTATTATTATTATTGTTTTGTTAACATATTTGTGACTAGTTTTGTGCTTATGTCAATAAACATAATGTACACCATTGTATCTGTACATATTGATACATATTGATAAAAAACACATAATTATAAACATTTACGTGCTATAATAGCAGTAAAATATCGTACCTTGCAACCTTGACGGTCTTTTATCCTGACGATGTGGTCTGAGAGGAAAGAGAACGACTGTTGGATCGACAGTTCCCGCTCGGTAGGTTTATGTCCTCTCTCTGCCCGAGACCCAGACTTTGGTTGCTTGTTCATTTTCCTATAGTAGGTTAATTAATGTTAACAGTTGATTAGGTGGAAGCAGAAAACATAAATTTAACACTACATTTAAATATAATTGATTCCTTCACAATTTGAACTCCGTTTCAACATTAAACTAACCAGTACATTCATCCCACTCCGGGTCCTTGTATTTGGCCTTTTCCTCTATCTTTCTTTCATTAATCTGTGTGTAACTGTACTCTTTACTACGCATATTGTAAAAAAAAACAAAAAAACAAAAAACAAAAACAAAACCTGAGTTGGACTTCACCTCGTGGCATTTTTTTTATTTTGGCGCCACATTTCCTACGTTCTCCCCGCGATTTTTTTTTTTTTTTTAGATCGTCAAGGTCGTGAGCTGATCGTGAGTTTAAGTCTCGAATGTGTGACACCGTCTTTATACGCCTCACACATTTAAAAAAAAAAAACATTAAAAAAAACAACATTAAGAAAGAGAAATTGATGTGGGGTTTTCGTGCTCATCTTTCATCATTGGCAATTAAACTGGGCAGGCTCATCTGTGAAGATTGCTTTTTTAGATTTTCTTCATGTCACGATTGTTGTGCCCTTCACCGATTTTAAACATGACATTGAGCGATACATCTTTTTCAACTTGGCAAGATTTTTGGAATGGGTGCGGTTGCGATAAAGCTCCATTTAACTGTATGCTTGCTTTTACCATAGTTTAAGACCCAGTAGCCGATGTATTTTTCGTGCTGGGGTGTCGTTATGCATGCATTCATTCATTCATTCATTCATTCATTCATTCTATCAAGACAGTCCTAGAAGAGTGGACGCCGTCCCACAGGTGGTGCAAGAATGGTGCAATAGTTCGCATCAGTCATACATACCTGACGCATTTCATTTAATCTGAAGAACGATCGTACAATTCATTTTGCGTCAGTGTATGAAATTGCCTACATTTAGTTGGAGTACATCATCTCTTAACTCAGATTAAAGTCTGGTTTAACGACATCACTATTTATTAATCATCAGCTATTGAATGTCAAACTGTTATGTGATTTTGACATATAGTCTTATAGAGGAAACCCGCTAAAATAATTAGTAACAAGAAATCTCTTATATGCACCATCCCACAGACATGATAGCATATACCACACCTTTGTATTAAACTATTTGAGACACTGACAATTTTATTCTAAATTTAAATTTGACATACCTGTGCTATTTGTAGTTGTTCATAGCTCTTTACATATTGTTTTTAATATTGATTTTTATTTTGATATTGATCATCAGTTCAGTCAAGTTCTCACCTTTGTTTGATACCAAACAGTCGAATAATATTTCGTGCAAGGGTCTCGTTACGTTTTAATTAAAGGGACATTCCTGAGTTTGCTGCAATATTTTAAGATGTTATCGACTAATAAAATATTTCTACGATTAAACTTACATATTAAATATATTTTCTTGCTTAGAATATTAGTGCTGTATATTAAACGTGTTTCGGATCGTTCTAATATTTGTATTAGGTTAATTTTCATGTTATTTCCTAAAAAATAATTGTTCGTACGTACTAATTTATTTGAAGACGAAATCCAAATTGGGCTTCTTACAAATATTAAGACGACCAGAAACACATTGAATATACAGACATTGATATTATAAACAAGAAAATATATTTAATATTAAAGTTTAATCGTAGAAATATTTTATTAGTCGAAAACACCTTACAATGCAGAAAAGTCAAGAATGTCCCTTTAATTCGGTTTGCCTTAAAGGGAATTTAGGTGTGTAGATGTTGGAAGTCCCTCTCCATATCTGAAATGCCTCATCTAGAAAAGGGAAGCATCTCGTATTGAACTTCATTTTACAGGA